>CAKNWW010202086.1:0-14930 GCA_932074435.1 Andricus kollari
GAATCATCTCTGTACGTTCCTTAGTTCCGGAGTAAACACCTCCCCACTCTTTTGTCAATAACTTATTAACGAATAATTATTTCTGATTATAAATAACACCACTGGGCACAGAAAGGATCAACGAAACCCATATATTTTTGGCAGATTTTTAATAATTTTTTTCAGTGACTTACAGCCATTCAAACTTGAGTATTCTGAAATGATCATAGGATTATTATGCTTTTTCACCTTTCACTCACCCGGAAATAATGGCTAATCATCTAAAAATTCTGAAACTTGGTATCAGTATTGGCAAGACCTTCACCTGTAACATGCATGTTGTCTCATATTTTTAGAATTTTTTTTAGCTGAGATTTTCTTGAAAATCTGCACAAAAATCGAGGTGCCTAAACTTTTTGGACGGATAGTAGGCTCAGTCCATTGCGAGCCGGATGCAAAAGGCTGTTCTTCTTGGTTCACTTAAGGCGCTTCCTCAGGCTTAATTTTTAGCCCATGTGTTACAAATGACATGATTCCTCCTACAAGGATGAATTGATCGATGTAATATTTATTTATGCGCCTGGAAATGAGCAATCCACCAGCACGAAAGTATCCACGATGATCTGAAAACAGGCGCTCCAAATTTACAGAGCACAACTGGGCACTGGAGCGCGAAATTTTTCGATGGCACTTGACACCGGGTGGTCGGTCGTAACTCATCCGACCTTCCTATTGTTAGAGCGTTACATGATTCGAGACGGGTGAAGGAAATTGATAATTATTAAAATATTAAGAAATTGAATTTTAATATGCGGCATTAGATTCCTTACATAATGACGAGACGATTAAAACAAGATAGAAAAGAATCGGTTAACCCATTCAATTTCTGTTGGGAGTGAGGGGCTTTTCACTGAGTGAAAATGAGTGCAAGAATTCTTGGATTTCGAAGAATACGCGATCTTGAATCTGAGTTAAGATGAGTGAAGCGGAACACGTCAGAGTTGGCGAGAATCGGAGAGAACTGAAAAGAATCGAAGAGATTCGGAAAGAATACGGATGAATTTAAAGAATACAAGAAGATCAGGAAGAGTACGAAATGAGTTTTCTATTCTGGCTCTGAACTTGTTTATTTCTTTAAAAGATGTCTTCTCATAATTGGTCAGTTGTATTTATCAAAAAATGTTTCAGAAAAAAATGTTCCACCCGGAGTATTCCAACTTTTGTTAGAAACTTTTTGCTGTCGAATCCAAATTTTAAAAAAATCTGCCCGCCCCGCGGGCACATTCTCATTGCGCGCTAAGCGCGCGGTTCGCTTCGCTTGCAAGTTTGAGCGCACCAAGGGCGCGCGACCGTATGGTTCTCGTGTTTCGCGCTCGAAGACATATTTGTCTCGTGCTTCGCGCCCGATGATGTATTCACCTCGCGCTACGCGCTGGGTCTTTGTATTTCCCCCACATTTGCGCCCAGACCTTTTAAAATTAAAGGTCCAATTATCGACAACTGTAATTTGGTGATTGTGAATTCTCTTGTTAAAGCTCCTTTGGCTTTAATGAACACATTCTCATCGCGTATCTCGTACATTATATTAATTGATGTTATGTTTTTTGACCAGTGAATTATTTAATTAATATGATGTTAAGGTTTTTGGTCTATATGGTCGATAATCAATATTTAAAATATTGATTATTAAATTTGTGAAACACAACTTTTTTTTAATGTTGTGAAAAAAATCATATTAATTAAATAATTCACCGGTCAAAAAACATAACATCAATTAATAAAAATCAATCTCGTGTTGGAATAGCTTGCAAGTACATTGAATGACGTTGACATTCAACTTGTAGGAGTTGTGAAGAAAATCTTATCGTCTCTCTGTAGCTTAATTTGTAAAGTTGTGTTTCACAACTTTAATAATCAATATTTTAAATATTGATTATAGACCATCTAGACAAAAAACATAACATCATATTAATTTTCTACATTATGTTCAACACTATTACGTTAAGTGTATATCATATTTATTTCTGTATCTCAAGCTGTTACTGCTTACTCAGATTTTGCAAAATAATGTACAAATTTTATTTGTCCTGATCACTTTAATATTTGCTCCTTATTTTGCACTAATATGTATTCTCAGCTATCCTGAAAAATCTATCATTTCAATAAATTTACATTATCACAATTCATAATATGCATTGGTATTGAAAGATACGTATTTTCATTGTCTTGTGTTTATAATTATAAAAAAGTGTGCATCCTATACAAAAAGTGTTGTTATTATACATTTTATTGCAACATGTGTCGTTTCTCCATAAATTTAATTTGTTTAGCTTCAACGCTATCTTTTATAATTTAAACTGAAAATACGCATACTAGTGTAAAGTGATGCTAATCAAATTTGTAGATATAATTTAGGCGAAACATTTTGTTAAATGAAAATTCATTATAGCTTGTTTCATTTTTCCAAAAAGTAAATTTATAATTTTTTATTTATTTTTATAACAAGAGTTTATAACAAATTTGTAGATCTTTTTTGGTTAAACAACTTTTGTCTTAAAATTTTTTTTTCGTCTCTTCTGTCGTTTTTCCAAAAATTTAATTTCCTAATTTTTATTCTTATTTTCTAGGATTAAAAAAAGTCTACTCTCTTTTCCTAAAAACTATAAATAACGAATTTGCAGATCCTCTTTGAGTGAACAACTTTCGCCTATTAATTTTTTTTGTTTTCTTGTGTCGTCTTCCAAAACATTAATTTTTTTATTTTTAATGTTATTTTGTACGTTTGAAACAAAAACTAAGCGTCCTATCGAAACATTGCTAATAAAAAATGTGTAGCTGTTTTTTGCATGAACTACTTTAGTCTATTCATTTTTTTTTGTCATAGCTTGTGTCGTTTGTCCAAAAAATTTATTTTTTCACTTTTAATGTTGTTTTTCAAGAATAAAACAAAACCTACGCATCCTATCAAAAAGCGATTAATCGCAATTTGTAGATCCTTTTTAGATACACGATTTGTCTATCTTCATCTTTTTTTGTATTTTGCATAGTTTGACAGAAGAATGGAGTTTTTGATTTTTTATTATTTTTTGTGCGATAAAAATTTGAATTTTTGTTTTTTCGAAAAAATTCAAAATGTTCTTGTGATTCTCTTGCAGGGCTCTCAAAAATAAGCGTTTTCCCCTTTTGACTTTTTTTTATATCGTGCGTTGTTCGGCTTAAAATTTTAATTTTCGTTTGTTGTTTGGATTTTGAAAAATCTATAACTCTCATAATTCTTTTTTTATCGAAAAATGTTATTAGGATAAATTGGTTGTCTTTTTGAGTATTATTATTAACCGTATATACAATTTTCAAATATTGAAAGAAGTGGTATCAACAATTTTCAAAATGTGCTCAGTCTTTGAATTTTTATCCAAAATAGCTGGTTAACGAACTTGTTCTTTCTTTTTAGGCCTTCAAAAAGTGTGCCAAAGCACAATCCAATCTGATCAATCTTTCGAAAGTTATCGTGCCTACACTACACTACTATTTTCTTCGTAAATGGCTTTCTATCCGATGCTATTTTCGAAGTTTCAAAAAATCCTAAATTGTAAGAGGAATATTGCATTATTTAAAAAAAATTAAAGCACGAATATCTGGAAAGTGATCAATTTCTCAGGGAGGGTGGCCCTAGTTTTTCGTAGTTCTTACGTAATATTCAGTAAAAAAAATCGGACAGACCTAGAACTGCACACAGAATTTCCCCTGGCTCATCCCGGTAGCATCATTGCAAAAATGACTTATAAAGACTTTACAGTATAAAATGAAATACCGTACAAAATCTGTCGGAAATTTTTTTAAAGTTTAAAATAAAAAAAACTGGCGACGACTTCTTTGAAAATATAAAAAGTCGATTTATGTTTTGCCAATTTTTTACTGTACTTCTTTTTATTTATAAGGAATAAATCCTGTGAGTTATATGCGGGCTGAATTATTTTTGCGGACAGGAGAAATTTATTTTCCTAAAATCCAGTTTTCGCATTTTTATGCGTTTTATTTATTTTTTAATGAATGCAGTAGTCCTCTTATAATTTTGGGGGTTTTTAAGTTCAAATATCGCGTCGGCTAGGAAACAGATATATGAAAAAAGTTTCGTACATCATTCTTTGATTCAGTCAATTTTTTGACATAAAAAATTATTAATTACGTTGAAAAACGAGGAAAAATGAAATTGTGCTTATTTTAGTTAAAATGTTGATTTTGTAGCAAATAGTATTATACAAAAGCTGGTCTACTCCCAGAGGAACATTTTTTTCTAAGACATTCTGTAATGAACGTGATCAATTTCGAGAAAACATTGATTAAAGAAATAAAAAAAGTTCAAAAACAGAACAGAAAGCTGTTTCTCTTCGTCTACTTCAACTTTCATGAACAAAAATTTATTTAAATGTTTATATTTAACAAGTTAATGCACATTTTTGAATGAACATACTTTGACGTGCTATGTTTTTAGCGATTTTGAATCAAATTTTCTATAAATTTGTATATCAATAATGCAAAAATTTATTTAAAAATCAGCATCAGCTAGTTTTAAATAAAATAATAACTTTTTATGCTATAAACAATAATGTACAAAGTCTCATTTTAAGTTTCTAATGATTGCAGAGATTTGTATTAAAACTGAATAATTTTCATACAAATTAAATAATAAAATGACTATATTTTAATGTTTCTATTATCTATTCTCTACGACAAAGGCGTAAACTTGTCAGTCTTGCAAGGGGTTGCCCCTCATTGCTCGAGATGCACCATATCCTTGCAGGACAGATGCGTCTACGCTCTTGATGTAGAAAAAAATTTGGGATGATTTATGGATAGCCCAATAATGACCGCGCCTCGGACCGCGCTGACTTTAGAGTGATCGACACTGAGTTGAGAAGAGTTGAGAAGAGTTTAGAAGAGTTTAGAAGAGTTTAGAAGAGTATAGAAGAATTTAGAAGAGTTGAGAAGAGTTGCGAAGAATTTACGTGATTCTCCCTGAGTTGGCGCGATTTCCTAAGATTTGGAAAAATTTCTCATGATCTGGCCGGATCATAAGAAATTTCACATGACCTGTTTTGAGTGTAATTTTGCATTTTATTTGAGGTTACCTTCAATATTGAGAATATTAACCCATTTTCCTGATCCTTTTTTTTCAGTTTTTTTTTTAAACAGGATCATTTTCAAATTTCATCGGCTAATAAAAATATCATCGATACATGTTTTGCGCAGTTTTAGAGATTATAAATAATATGAAAAATATGTGAAATCTTCACGAAATATTTGAAATCTTGAGGAACTAAGTGAAATCTTTTGAAAACCATTGAAATGTTTGGACACTCTTTGAAATCTATCTAAAAATTTTCGTGAAATACTTGAAATCTTTGTGAAATCCTTTAAGTCTATTCAAAATCTTTCCGAAATACTTATTGAAATTTTTGACATCTTTGGAAAATCATTGAAATTTTAGTGCACTCTTGCAAATGTACCTGAACACTCTGCGAAATATTTGAAATGTTTGTGAAATGTTGCTTTGGAAATCTTTCCGAATTATTTGATTTGTTTAAAAAATGTATTATGAAATATTTGAAATTTTTTAAAAATATTGGGTAATATTTTAAAAATTTGTGAAATCTTTGAAAAATCATTGAAGTTTTTGTACAATTTTATAAATCTATCCTACCTCTGTGCCAAGTATTTTAAATTTTTCCGAAATACTTGAAATGTTTGGGAAATAATTGAAACCTATGTGTAATTTCTGAAATCTATCAGAACTCTTTTAAATCTATCCAAATTCTTTGCGAAATTCTTTGCATTTGGGTATCATATTTGTGTATGACATGAATAAATAATATCGATTGACAAGTTTTCGTCACTAAACATCACCACTTATGTAATTTGAAGACGATTAGAAAAAAAATTATTACTTTCAGCCTATAAATGACGGAACTGTGCATTTGTTTATAAAATTTGTTTATGAAATAAACAAAATATACCATTCAACAAATTTTCATGATGAAACATGATCCTGTTTAAAAAAAACTGAAAAAAAGGATTAGGAAAATGGGTCAATATTCTCAATATTGAAGGTACTCTTAAATAAAATGCAAAATTACCGAAAACTCCCAACAGAAATTGAATGGGTTAACCGATTTTTTTCTATCTTTTTTTAATCGTCTCCTCATTATGTAAGAAATCTAATGCAGCGTATTAAAATTCAATTTCTTAATATTTTAATAATTATCAATTTCTTTGAACCACCTCGAATCATGTAACGCTCTAACAATAGGAAGGTCGGATGAGTTACGACCGACCACCTGGGGTCAAGTGTCGTCGAAAAATGTCATGCTCCAGTGCCCAGCTGTGCTCTGTAAATTTGGAGCGCATGTTTTCGGATGATCGTGGATACTTTCCCAGTGGCGGATTGCTCGTTTCCAGGCGCATAAATGAAGCACCATTTCGATTAATTAAAAAATAACAAAAACAAGACCATTTTTCAAAAAACGGAGGCTTTCTTTTAGTGTATTATGCCATTGAGATTATGTGGTTCAAATATTACATCGAACAATTCATCCTTGTAGGAGGAAACATTTCATTTGTAATACATGCGCTAAAAACTAGGCCTGAGGAAGTGCCATAATCTGGCCCGTCAAAATTGTTCGTCATAACATTCTACAAAGATTGGTAGCTCTAAAAAAAATATCCAGAGGTGAAACCTTTATCTCCAACTGTGCCATCTGCCGCATAAGGTCATCCTTGGCTGGAGACCGGAATTCAAGGAACAGTGTTGTACGAAGTTTCTTGCGTACATTTCCCGCTCTTGCTTACCTTCTAGGACAGAAGGAGCAGGAGTGCATGATGTACACGTTCCAGGTGCGTCGAAATGGGTTGCTTTGAGGAAACATGATCGTAGCTATGGAGCCTACAACTTCTCATAAAATCTGAAGATGGGGTCTCATGGAGTGATGGTGAGCTGCGAGATGGTCAGGCAGATGTCAGCAAGAACATCAGCGGCAAACATTAAACAGGGAAACATCAACCGTGCCTGCTGAGGATGGTTTCCTTAGCATTAGAAATTTGCAGTCAACCACCTCGCGAAAACGGATACAGATTTATGACAAAGTTTGCTGCAAAGTATCCTCATATATAGAAAGTTGCAGCGAGAGATCTTATCGTTAAGGTGAAGGACATTAGAAATAATCTACTTATCTCAGAAGACCGAGCAACGGAGATTAAACGACTGGTTGATTTGGCGTGAAAAAAACGTTGATAATGAATATCAATTAAAGGAAGTTGCACAAAAATATCAAGCAGCGATCGATGAAGCAATACAAATTAATCATGCAATTCATGTTCTTGCGCAATCTCATGATGATCCAGTACTACCACATCCTCCAGGTTCAGATGACCTGATTTAACCAGAGGAAGAAACAAAGATTCAGCAAACCAACTAGGCACTTGACTTAGTCCGTGGCTGTTGATGAAAAACCGGGTTCACCCGAGATAAAGTTAAAAAAATATAATAACCATCTAAAGTCTGAGAGGAAAAATCACGTTCCTCATTTCTTTGCAATAAAATGTATTCGCTCATGCGTTCCGATTCTTAACAAAAATGCCTTCGACATATTGGACTATAACCATTTTAAGCCAGAGCGAAAAATGAGCTTCCTCATTTTTTTATAATAATAATAATTATTATATATATATATATAACTGAAAGATGTCGATGTCGTATGAGCTAAAGTTTGCTTTCTTTAAATCACCCGAATTGAAGTTGGGCTCGGAGGGTTCATTTTGGCGTGTCAAGCGGTGTCATTTCCACTTTGGCATACCATCGCCAAATTTTCATCGAAGACATTCCCGATGATAGCTGCAGAGCGTGTCAGGTACACCCCGAGCATCTAGGGCACAAACCATCTAGTTGTCCAACTCATGCGGGAACGGCGTACATTCAAAGGCACAATGCGGCACTAAGAGTGCTTTATTACCATCTCTGTCACTTTGACTCAAGGCCTGACATAGTTCTCCTTGTCTTCGAGAAACGAACCGTGTTCGTTATCGAATTTTCGGCACCAGCTGACGAAAACACCATAGCCAAGAAGAATGAAAAGAAAGAGAGGTATAAAGACCTTATAAGGGAGTTGCGTTGGTTAAACCCGGAATATTCTGCTAAGCTAATCGACTTGATCATCAGCGCTCTTGGTGGTGCCAAGGTTTCACTGGTTAATAGCATGAAAAGCATCCCTGCGTGTCAAGAAAATGCTGATACACTTGCTGGGAAAATGCAGAAGGCGGTCGTCTTTGGGTCGCTCCGTGTCCTCATGGTGCACGAGATATTTGCCAGATCAACGTATTGAATTCGTCGCACACTGTAAACATCGATCTCACGGTAATGGCACGTGGTTACAGCTAAAATTTTACAGCGATTTCACTGAGCGCGGGAGCAATTTTTCAGATCAGCACCTGCTCCCGGCGAAATCCCGTTTTTTTTTTCGGTTTCGGTTTCGATTCCTTTGGAATAGAACTGAAGGGCGTATGACAAAGCCACCGAACGCGTCCTCGAGTTGCGGATAGAGGGTCCCTCTACCAAGGGTTTCTGCCGAATATGGTAACAACAATTAATAAGCAGTCGCGGACATTTATTCAGGTATGGTCCCGAAGGAATAAACCCTAAGCGGAGGCGTAACAACCGTGCCGAAAGCTGAATGGAACCTGGGTGAGGTGTCTTAAACGGTGACTCTGGGATCCCGGGCGAACTCTCAGAATATGCAGCCTTATCCTAGCATGCGGGGCTCCACAAGGATGGACGAACCCTTTTCCTAGCTGCTCGTGGGACAAACAATGACACCACCGAAACATCAACAAGTTGTAAATGCGTTTCAAAACCACCTCAATCCGTCGGTGAAGAGAGTAGATAACAGGGAAGAAAAAGCAATGCGAACGCAAGAAAGAAAAAATAACACTCACGCAGCACAGTCATACGATACAAGCACAAGAGAGAAAACCGACATGAATTATCCTGAACATCCCCTCCCCCCTCTTTCGATGATTAAAACGAAAAATAACATTCATTATAGCCACAAAGAAAAAGTTCACGTGGCAGGTTGCACCTCCACAGGGTGAACCGGCAAGACACACAACTTCACGATGGGTCTATCAAGAGTCCCATTAGGAGTCCGTAAAGTAACGGATCTTACATGACCTTCAACATCCGGACGTGTAGCAATGACACGACCTAGAGCCCACTTTGTTGGTGGGAGATTTTCATGCAAGATGAGCACGAGATCATCGATCTTGATTGGAGGCATAATAGGCCTCTGCCACTTCGGACGAGTTTGAAGTTCTTGTAGATATTCAGAGGACCATCTGGTCCAGAAATCTTCATACATTCTTCTGGTAAGCTGCCAGCGTTTTAGACTGTTTTGCTTAAGATCTATGAGAGATGGTTCTGGAACTGTGAAGATCGGAGAACCGATCAAGAAGTGACTCGGTGTCAACGGCATCAGATCACTCGGATCATCACTCTGAGCCTGTAGCGGACGTCAGTTCAGGCAAGCTTCCATCTGTGTGAGGAAAGATGTCATCTCCTCAAAAGTCAGAGTAGTATCTTCCACTACTCGGCGGAGATGATTTTTCGCAGAGCAAACAGCTGCTTCCCAAAGTCCTCCAAAGTTTGGAGCGGCTGGAGGGTTGAAACGCCACGTAGTTCCGTTGTCAGCAAGATAACGGTTGATGGTCGCTGAAACAGCAAAGGCCTCATCAAAAAGTGTACGGAGCTGCTTATCGGCTCCCACAAAATTAGTACCGCAGTCGCTGTATAGAAAGGTGCTTATCCCACATCGAGCAACAAATCGTTTGTAAGCCGCTATGAAACCGTCAGCGGTATAATCCGAGCACGCCTCCAAATGGACTGCTCTCATAGCAAAAAAAAAATACAATGTAGCCCTTGTACGACTTGTGGCCTCGACCTTTTTTAGTTCGCATCCAAATGGGATCAGCATTATCCAGACCGCTTATAGCCAAGGGTCTAGACGGTCGAGTAACTCTATGAGCAGGCAGTTGACCCATAAGTTGAGTGCAGGCGGTGATACGATGTCGAGCGTAAGTAGCGCAAAGACTCGAAACCTTCTTTACGACACAACGTCTAGAAGTACTATCTCATCTGAAAATTATCGTGTGACAACAAGCAACGTCAACTTCCAGAGGGGCGTCTTTCAGGGCGATACCATGAGCCCTTTGCTTTTTTGCATCACACTTCTGGCTCTATCTCTCGCACTACGAAATTCTCCTGGATACCTCTGTGGCGATACTAACTAGCGCGAGCATAAGGTCACTCATGTATTTTATATGGATGACCTGAAGCTCCATGCCTCTGGTAAAGGCAAACTTCAAACTGCCATAAATATCGCCAAGGAGTACACAGGAGAGATTGGGATGGACCCTGAGCTTGTGGATAAAAGTTTTATTAGACATCTCGACACTGGAGAGACCTATACATACCTGGGCGTGCCTCAAAGCCGCATTCAGGACGTAACATCAATAAATGAGTCTCTCCGAAGCAGATACAAGCATCTTCTTCGGCTGATATGGTCTTCCAATCTGTCGACGTTGAACAAGGTATCTGCGACTAACATGCTTGCCGTCCCGGTTCTACTCTACTCTTTTGGGGTGGTTCAATGGACGAAGAACGAACTTAAGGCCCTTGATGTTACCACACGTAAGATCATGCATATGCATAAAAGCTTGCATATCAATTCGTCAGTTCCGCGATTATAAATTTCAGGTCGTCAAGGCGGACGCGGACTTCTGAATCTCCAGTGTCTTCATAACCGAATTGTTCTAAGTAAAACTTATATCGTAGCCAATGGCAGAGGTCCTCTCCTGAAAATGGTCAGGAAACAAGAGATGATTGGTGAAGGAGCGTTCCTTTGCAAAGCCGCGGAGCAAGCGGCCGAGACCCTTGGCCTAAATTTTAACATCAGAAGTGAGGAAAGTGCATTGCTCTATCTAGATGCTTCACTTCTGAAAACTGAAGTGAAGGAAGCAGAAGTTCAAAAATTCCATCAGGAGCTACTCGACAAGAAATTGCACGGAAATTTTCACAGGAATGTAGAAAAACAGTCCTTGTCGAAGGAGCAAACTTTTGATTTCCTCATATCATCAGGGCTTCATTCAGGTACAGAGGATTTTATTTTCGCATGCCAGGATGGTGTCACTTTCACCTTAGCATACCGTGACCGCATTTTATGTCAAGAAATTCCCACCGATAGGCGCTTGCGTGCCATGCACACGCTGAGTACCTGGAATATATACTATCGGGGTGTCCCATCCACGCAGGAACGACGTACATCTACAGACATAATGCGGCCCTAAAACTGCTTTATTACCATCTTTGTCGCTCTTATGGTGTTGGCCGCGGCCCTGCCCTGCCGAACGCTCCAAGGGAGATAGAGTCAGTTGTCCAAAACGAGAAGTGCCAAATTTTCTGGAACCACGATTTTCGGACAGCAGTCTCCGTTGCACACTCGAGGCCTGACATTGTTCTCCAAGACTTCGAGAAACGAACTATAGTCGTGATCGAATTCTCGGTCCCGTCCGAATACAACGTCACTGCCAAGGAGAAAGAAAAGGCCATACCCGCGTGCCAAAAATATGCCAAGGCACTTGCGAAATTGATGCAGAAAGCTGTCATCCTTGGCTTGCTCCGTGCCCTCAAAACACACGAGGGTTTCGTTGGCCTGTCGTTGTGATTTCGTCGTGTTCTGTGACCACCCATCTCACGGTTGTGAGGCGTGGCCATGAGTTTGATTTGCCGTGGTCACGGATGCATTTTTGTAATGCAATCCATTGATCTGATCATTTAAGCGATGATGTGATCTTTTATTTATTTTTTTAATCTGTGCAGGGATGTCCCGGTATATATAATGGGTCATGGACGCATTTGCAGTCGCCTCTGGCTTACGATCAATGTTTGATCTGTACAGGGATGTCCTGGTATATATCATGAGT
The DNA here is from genome assembly GCA_932074435.1 of Andricus kollari. Lineage (NCBI taxonomy): Eukaryota > Metazoa > Arthropoda > Insecta > Hymenoptera > Cynipidae > Andricus > Andricus kollari. The sequence goes on from CAKNWW010202086.1 coordinate 12,007, forward strand.
CATGGACGCACTTTCAGTTTCCTGTGGCTTACGATTTATGTGTGATATGTACGTTCACATGGATCAGCCGGAGGCGACTGAAAATGCATCCATGACTCACGAGATATACCGGGACATCCCCGTACAGATTGAAGAAATAAATATAAGATCACTTCAATAATTTAAAGATCAAATTACTTGATTGCATTACAAAAATGCATCCATGACTGATGATGTATACCGGCACAGTATAATGGGCTGTAAACATCTTAAGCATGAGAGGAAAATGAGCTCCTAACTTTGAGCCTACTACAACATCGTCGCAAGAGATTTCAAACATCGTATTAATTTAATTCGTAACATCGTTAACTCATCAGGCACTTGACTTAATTTAACAATAACAAGTCTTCCGAAGGTGTTCTCGCGTTGGCTTCGCAGTAGGGCTTCGACTTTCTTCTCATGACTTTGACTGATATGTTGGCTGTAGCATTGCTGCTGACAGCGTTTTCCATGCCAGATAGATAGAGAACGAAGAGAAACGGGCCTGAGAGGAACACCAAAACCCATAGACCGAGGCCCGCTTTCGCTGTAGAACTAGGCCAACAAATGCAGTATTTGCTCCTGCAAGGGAACGAGATCCACCATGAAAAATCAGGTTGTACATTAAAGGTTGTTCATGTGCAACTTCATGATGATCCAGTACCACCACAGTCTCTAGAGGCAGGTGTGCTGATTCAATCAGAGGCAGAAGCAGATATTCAGCAACCAAGAAAGCGAATAACGAAGACCTAATTCAAGCTGAAGGCATAGGTTCTAGGGATAATGAAGGTCAAGTACCGGATCCACTGGAACTACATTCGGACATTAACGATTCCGTTGATGTAAATAGCGACATCCCAGAAAAACTGCAGCACCTGTAAAGGAATTTTGTTCGTGCTGTAGTTGAGCTCAGAGATGTAGAACCAATAGAAAGCATTCTCTGATAAAGTTGAAAATTTAGAAAACTCTGCCTACACTAATAGAAGCACAAACTTTTGTGTATTGTGCAGCTGTGGCAGCCGTTAGAACGAATCCGGCCGAATCCGGCCACCTTCACCGAGTATTTAGATCTCGGTGGATTTTCGTTGTTTCTAACGTTCTGGAAATATACCTTTCAGGTGCCAGGCGTACCATATCGCATAGTAAATGACGCGGACCTCTTTGCACGGCAAAGTGAGCCTCATCCACTCTGCCATTCGGCAGCCTCCCTAGCAGGCCACATAAGGAGAATACGGCCAGGCTAGGGTGGACGGAGCGATCTCTCTGAGGTCATTAGTTAGATGCATAGCTTCGAAGCACTGACCTGGGGTGTTATGAAAGTGTATGTATGTGTGTGTGTTTATTACTCGAAATCGACCAGTGACCAACAAGAGCAAGTCCCATGTGAAGGCAAAAAGCGCCAGGAGATCGCTGACTCATTTTCGACTCTTCTCAAAATCGACTGGTGACTCCCGCGGTTATGCCCTCGACAAACCTTTTAATCTTTGGGACGTAAGCAGCCTCTTCTGACGGGACCTATAGTTTAAGATGAGTTCCGAAACGCCAAAGCCCTGGTAGAAGTACATAGAAAAATTTTCATTGGTACCGGCTCAGGGATCGAACCCCAGTCCTCCTGCACGGAAGGCTGACGCGCTATTATCTGAGCCACCGAGGCTCCCGTTCGCCGTAGAACTAGGTTAAAAAATGCAGTATTTGCTCCAACACGGGAACGAGATCCACCATGGAAAATTAGGTTTTACATGAATTTCAGCAAAGTAAGGAGAAATTTGGGTCGATTGACTCAATATAAGAAAGGAAATAGAACCAGAAAGCTGATGCAGCATTTTAATTAAATCATCCACCTTTGAAACATCGAGAAATTGACACCAGCCATACTGGATGAGATTATAGACTGCCAACGGCAGAGAATTAATGTTTTTACATCTGGACTGCGTCTGTACAATCATAGTAGTGTATCTCTGGCTGGTCGCAGGCAAGACCTGCTGTCGCAAGGAAAGCAATGCACTAAGGATTCTAATCTCTTCGCTTCAGGATGTAGAGAGACTTCAATGGCAATTACCGTAGCTTTGCTATGTTTGATGCATAGCGTTTTTTGCTGTTTTCATCTTGTTTAAATTCTCAAAAAGTTGGTAAATATGCACCTTATAGTTGTCTCTTTGCAATGATATATGCAATGTTCAGTTGGGTAAAACCTATTATGGATTTACCACCGGTTTCGGGGATGGCTTCAGTGGCCTTCAGTGGTCTCAAACGACAGACAATAATAGTGACCGCGCGGAATAATAGCACAGAGACAAGCTCCCAAATAATTACAAACCTTATTAGGAATGGTACAAATTTCTCAATTATAAACTTATTTCAGATTTTACCTAAATCCATTTGAACAGGCAGCAAAAGTATTAACACGCAGCATCCCATTTCCTTTCCATCCATCCATGACCTCATTAATGTCAATTTTATATTTATTAATAATTTCATTCCGAGCACCTTGTATACCCCTATACGCAATTTCGCTTAAACATAAATGAATCTGACTTTATTGACCACCTTTCAACATATGAATGGAAAAAAATTATTTTGAGCTCCTTGCTGACTTGTCATGTAAATTTTGCCCCTAGATCACCTCTTATATCAAGGTACTGATGAAAGAACGTAATAATAAACGTAAATCGGCGAAAAAAATACGGTGTTACAAGCCGAATTTCTTAAAATTAGAAATCTTCTACAAACCAAAATCTATTACGTCTATAATCAGCACAACCTTAATTCGATTAAATATGTACAGGAGAAGGAATAAGAAACTATGGCTCCTTTCAAGGTGAGAGGGGTTGACCCGTCCCAAGCGCGCTTTTCCGGACTCATCTTTTTGTTCTAACGCTCACTTAAATACCTTGTAAATGTGGCGA
>CAKNWW010202102.1:0-12328 GCA_932074435.1 Andricus kollari
TTTCTTTCACATTAAATAGAATATCAAATATGTGAAAACGACATCTATTCCTGAAACATAAATTGATTGACAAGACTTATGACTAGTTACAAATACATGTCAAAGTTTGTTTGATCGATGCTGTGCTCATTTAATACTACGCCACCCTTGACATCAGCCTTATAAGAAAAAGCGAAAACTATAATAATACTTTTATCATTTCGAAGAGTCTTTTTCTTCAAAAATTACATAATTACCGAAAGTCTAAATACTCTAAATGATTACCTTCTAGTAGGACTCACATTCTTAAAAAAAGTCCTTACATTAGTCTTATATTCTCCATTTGAACCCACAATTTTTGTCCTGATCACAGTGGGCCCCCTTTCACATTTTTGGTCCCCTTTTCTTCTTTCCCTTCGTTCATTTTCGCGATTTTCACTCTCAGATTCACAAAACTTCTGCTTCTGATTTTCACTGAAATTCCCTGGAAGTTCCTCTCTTGCTTTACTTTCTACTATTACGTTTTCGCACTTTCCTCCAGATTTTATTTTTTCATCCAGAAACTTTAGATGGCCACCACATCCAGAGAAAGTGACTTTATTGTTGGAATCCGGTCCCAAATCGACGCAACCTCCATCTCCTTTGTACTCAATCGACCCCAAATTTTGAACCACTTTCAAGTGACATCCATCGCCGTTTACTCGAATCGTTCCAAAATTTTTAGAAATAGTGATTTTGCAACCGTCTCCCATTATTTCGAGTAATTTATTGTTGGTATCCATCGACAAGACGAGACCATCTCCTCTCAATATTTCCACATCCTTTTCACCCTTTTTCATTTTTCCTGAAGATGTTTTCAGCTTTTTTGTTGTACCGATAACTTTAGTTATTTTGAATTATAATTCGGGTTTAAGTTTGGTTTTCTTTGACTTGCAAGAAACTGATGTTTCAACTCTGAACTTTGCTCTACTTGCTCAATCTTCCGAAGAATATCGAGGGCTCTGAATAATCCATAATTGATTTTAGAGAGTACTTGTGAAATTCAATGTCAGCACTCTTCTTTCTCAAGTTGTGCAGCTGTTCCACTTGGCAAAGGAAAAGGTTTTGTTCTTGGTTGATAATACTCAGCACTTGACACTACAGATTGAAGGATTGAAGTTTCGCCTTAGGATTTATGAGAGCGATTTTTCCCAAAATTATTTTAAGTTTTAAAGAGCTCTGATACCTTGGCTGGTTCGCTCATGTCTGGCGAGTGGAATATTATCGAGTTTTAGTCATCTATCAGCTACTACACGAGGTGCTCACTTAACATTGAGAATCTCTCGATTGGCGGTTCTTTCAGGTTCTTCCCCTTATTGCAGTACTCGTATCAACTACAAACACGTGACGCTGTACTGTGACGCATACTTATACAATTAATTTACACAGTCATAATATGTAATTGTAAGGACATTCGACTTTAATCTGATCTAAGCTAGACAAGTTATAGCCAAAGAGAAGTGAATTCATTTCTGGTGTGGGTTTTAATCATTTTTAAACCCTTAATTTTCGTAGACAAATCTATCCAATCATTTCAAGGATTTTGAATAGTTTTTTTAAAATGAAAGTTCAATAATTCGTAGAATAATTAATAAAATCGGGAGAAATAGCCACATTGTTAAATGTAACAAATTTCAGAAGATAAACCTATGAGCGATACAGAAACAGGGTTGTTACAGGTCAGAGAGTTTCAGAAAGTCAGGGAATCTCCATGGAATGTTCGATAAACTGAAGTTGAAGTTACTTTTATTCTTTTTTTGAAAATATCAAAATGTTGTTGAAAAATCATTCCTTTTGGTTGAAAATTCAAGTGTTTTGTTTAAAATTCGTCTTTTTGCGTTGAAAATTTATCTCTTTTGGTAGAAATTGCATTCTGGTTAAAAATCGCGACAGTTTGGTTGAAAATTAATCTGGTTTGGTTAAGGATTCAACTATTTTGTTGAAAATTCGTCTTGTTTGGTTGAATTCAACCGTTTTTGGTTCAAAATTAAAATCTTATTTGGTTTAAATATTAACTGTTACATTTTTCGCTGAGAAGTAATCTTTTTTGGTTGAAAATTCAGCTCATTTCATTCATTCTTTATTTTGGTTGATGATTAATCATTTTAGTTGAAAACCCGTTTTTTTCCAAATTTAACTTAGGGTGATCATCTGTCCAGATTTCCCCGGACATGTCCTCATTTTAGAGCTAGTGTGAGTTGTCCTACAGGATTTTTTACTTTGTCCGGGGTTTTGTCCGGATTTTTCAAATGATACATTTTTATTTCTTAATCAACTTTTGGACCTTTTTTTGTGCTACTCATCTTCCATCTGCTTTCATAGGAAAGAGTCAATCGACCAATCGCCATCCTTAGAAAAGGACAGGCCGACCTTCTCGATTTTTCTTCTCTTTCTATTCCCTATTCCACTTCCGATGGCCGTAGCTAGCGGTCCATACTATATGTCGATGTAGTGAACATCGATGGCCAATATTTTGTTATAATATTGGCCGGATTTCTAAGTATAGTATATTTCTAAGTATAGTAAGCTCTTTTTACAACAAATTTGTGTCCTACTTTGTCCTCATGTTTCAAAACTTTTTGTCCTACTTTTCGAAAATCAATTATGGTCACCCTAATTTAACTATTTGTTGGAAATTCTTCTTTTTTGGTTGATTACATCCGTTGAGAATTCATCTTTTTTCAATCATTTTAGTTGATAAAACTTTTTTTGGGTTCAAAATTGAACTATTTTGTTGAAAATTCGTTGTTTTATTTTATTTTTTTTTGGTTTGCAAATTTATTTTTCTAACTGAACATTTAACTATTTTATTTTTGGCTGCAAATTTATATTTGTTAATTGAAAATTTAAATATATAGATAAAAATTGATTTTTTAAATTGAAAATTCATCATTTTAGTTAAAAATTAATTTCTTTAACTGAACATATAACTATTATACTTTTTTTCAATCCATTTATTTGGTTGAAAACTCGTTTTTTAAAGTTGAAAAATAATTTTTTTAACTGAAAATGTAACTATTCAATTTTTGCTTGAAATTGATCTTTCATAATTGAAAATTCATTTATTTGGTTAAAACTCGTCTTTTTGACTTAAAAATTCAACATTTTGGATGAGATTGTTTTTCTTTATTGACTGTAAAATCTTTCGTGATTGCAAATTTAACTTTTTTGTTACAAATTCCTCTTTTTGATTTGAAAATTAGTCTGTTTTGGTTGAGTATGCAGTTCAGTATTGAGTATTGAGTTGAGTATTGAGTAGTCAGTTGAGTATTGAGTTTTGGTTGAGTATTCAACTAATTTGTTGAAAATTCTTATTTTTTGGTGGAAATATCAACTATTGCATTTTTCCTTGAGAAATAATTTTATTATCAAAGATTTATCGTTTTGGTTGAAAATTGATCTATTTTGTTGAAAATTCCATTTTTTTGTTGGTTGGAAATTGTTTTGATTGAAAATTTAATTCTTCAATTTTTGGTTTCAAATTTATCTAGTTGAAAACTCCACTTTTAGGTAAAATAAATTTAAAAACAAAATTTTTTTTTTTGCATGGACATTATTGATTTTCTAGGACCTAGGTGTAAGAATGCTTTTATACGTGAAACAAAAATTAAGAACGGTAAGAGAAAATGAAAAATAGCAAGGGAAAAGTGAGGGAATTTTGAAATTGGAATTTTGTAGCAGTCCTGCGAAAAAAGCTCGAAAAAATATTATTTTGTTCTTAACAATATTATATAAAATTCGATTTCAGTAGTTCTTATCTTAATAAAATACAGCTTTTGCATAAAAGAAATGGTTAATTAACTAATTAAATAATATAGCTTATATCTAGCTTATTTTGAATCAAATTCGTCCAAATATAATTAGTTAAAATAGAATCTCCTAATATTTTAAAGAAAAAAATCAGCCATCAATGATGAATATTGAACCAAAATTACAATTTTTTTGTCAAGCGAAAAAAACTCAAGTAATAATTATTAAAGGAACAGTTAAATATTCAAATTTTATAAACTATTTAAAAAGTTTGAGGTGAAATAAGTAGTGAACAAGTGCCTGTTGATATAAGATGAAATTATGGCGAGATTGAATAAATTTAATAATATAATTAATAGTAATTAATAATAATTTTTGTATGAATACGATTCTAATGTTAAAGGCAAAAATTTAAGCAATTTTCATTTTAATATCTCTAGTTGTAAAATCATTTAATTTTGAAGGCTTTATAACAAATGTTTAATTTTGAAGGTTTGAATTTAGAATTTTACAAATTTAAATGTGTTTGAAATATGCCGCGTTATTTTTGCACTTCATAATTAGCGAGAAGGGATCAACGTTCTTGAAAACAAGCCAGAAAATGAACAGCTGCAGATATATATTATACAGATTACCGTTCTTATGAATTCAAGGGAAGTCCCTCACAAATGTTCACCCAGTGGCATTTGTAAAACTTGTTATGTGAATACTGTGAATGCAGAAATGTAAATACATAAAATATACATTGAATAAGTAGTCTATTGTATCAGAGATGCATTCTATTAAATTAAAAAAATATATATTTAACACTATTTCAGAGTCGGATTCTTCGATGACTTAATGAAGAATTTGGAAAGAACATATTTTTTCCTGGGAAGACAATTCTATTGAATTAAAATATTCAAAAGTCATTATTTTTATTGGCTGATTCTAGTGTTTACAATAATTATAACTTGAAAAAAATTGAAATTTCTCTTGTCTATTCTAAAAACCAAATTTAATGAATTTTGAAGCAATCTTAATTTTAAAGAATTTTAAGAGTCCAAATTGTAAATTCAAAGAATTTCTCATTTGAAAGAAATTAAAATATTTATTTGAAAAAATATGAATTGAATAAGATCCTGATTTGAAAGTTATTTCAAATTAGAAAACCGTTACAATTTTTATAGATTATTATATACAGTAATCCTTAAATCAAACAAACTGAAAGCTCATTTTGATTTTTATAACAATCTAAATTGAAATTAAATACAAATTTAAAGCATCTCAATTCGACGAAATTTAAAAATCTCAAATTTTACAAGCTTCAGATTTTCGATAAAACTTTCATAAATGAAAAATTTCAGAAAATCAAAATGGGACGTCTTTGAGTTAAACTAATTTTTCTATAACAAACAATTTTAAGTTAACAACGTTTGAAATTGAAAAAAAACGTTAAAAATTAGGGGGCTTCTGTTTTTTTAAGGTTTACAAATTTATCTAATCGTCGAATCTGAAACTGCAAATCTTCAAAATTAAATTAATTGACAATTTTGAAACTTTAGGATTTTTTAAAGTAAAAATTTGTATTTTTAATTGAATAAAAAAAGAATAAAGCTGAAGCCCGTAAAAATTGAATGATTCTTAACGAATTACTGGTAATGATGCATACATGCGCAGCAAAAATCTCTGACAAAACTGGTAATGACGCATATATGCGCGCTTTTTATAAATCCCATAAAACTCAACGGATATTGATGAAACTTGGTATCCCCTATTTTTTGTGGTCTCTGATTACGAATCTGAATTTGAAATTACGTACCAGTTCTGGCACACAACCTCGATTTTGAGTCCAACAGTTAACTGGTTAGTAAAGTTGTTTAAAATAGAAAAATTCGTACCTTAGAATGAATAAATTCCAATTTTTAAATATCAATAATAAAAACATTGAAATTTCATCGTAATGTTTGAGGAATTGAAGTTGTTTGATTTTTACATTTTTATTTTTAGTCTACCGGCAATCAAGAAAAATCTTGTATCAGAAATATTTTATAGGATAAGTATTTTCATTTGAGAAATTTGAATTGTCTATAAAAACATCCTAAAATCAACTAAAAAATGTGTTTGAATTTCTTATAAATTTATAAGTGGTGCATGAACTTTGAAAAAATTCAGAAGAAAATTCTTGAATTAAACATTTTTTATAAAGCGGAAAATATATAGTATCAATATTATTGGTAATTATTAGCATCTGTATAAATATTTAGGTTGAACCCCCCTTCCCCACAATTTTTTACTCATAATGCGCTTGAAATTGATTAAGGAAACTCATCGACATTGCAATGATTCGAGTCTTTTTCACCTGTTGATTTCTGATAGCGTAAGCGAATGCCATTCATGAAAATGGCAGGGGAAATACAATCTGTGACGTAAGAATTATGCGAAACACGTATGAGTAGATTATAAGATTCATCGGCAAAGATAAGGTTTAATGCACTTGCCGTCATTAATTTATTCCCATTGAAGGCATATTCATAACTCATCATTTCATGAGTAGTTATTTCAACTTATTATATTTACGCAAGCTGAGAAATGTCTTACTTCAATTTAATTACAGTCCCTATATTTCTTAATAATATAAGATTAGGAATAGGATTGTGCAACTTTTGATTAAAATAAATAATTTATTTGTAGCAAATTATTTTCAAGTAGGAAATAGATAAAAGTAGATTGACCGTAGTAGTGAGTCTATAATAATTAATAAACAATGTGTTTTCTCTTCCGACATTACATTCGTGATAGGATCAGTAGACACGTGTAATGCGGAAGGAGAACTAAAAATAATTTGAATTTGCACACACATTTGGATGATTTAAAGAATATTGATTTCAATTCTAATTTTCACAATTAGTGCGCCTTTGGGAAATCAAGTTTGAAAGAAATTGAGCTTTTATTATAATTAGTAGTAATTCTGATTTTAGATTGATTCCAAGTCTTTTGAATATCAAACTTTTCACACTCTAATTTTCCACTCCATTGAAAATCTGCTGCCTTCAAACTTAATGTTGAATACATTTTTATGCTCTTCGACAGACATAATGATACTTTCTCACCTTCGTCTTGCTACATTTAAAAGAGTGAATATTAATTTTTTTTCCTGTGCAATTAAGGCTAATGTCATAATTATTCAAATGCACTGTGCATATTTTGAAAGAGAGTGTAAACAGATAGCATCATATTTTTCCAGTCGTGCTTCATAGGAATCTATTTTAGTTCCGATTGGATTCCCATCGAATGACGGAAATTGAGTCCAGTAAATGAAATCGCCCTGCTTGCTGTCCATAGCGAGATCCGGCATGAAATTGCTTCGTTGATTCTCAAGACTAGTCTATATTCTATAGCACATCCGGTTGACCTCTGCTTTGAATCAGGATTCGAATAGGCACTTGATTTCCTTCCGGAAGTAATGAATGTGTCGATTTATCCAAATACTCTTCCCCCTCCCCCTCTTCGTTCTCACTCTAATTGAAATAATTGTCTATGTTTCAGAATGGTAACATCCACCTAAATTCGACACCGGCGCCCTCTGAGCCTCCAAATGGAGAACCCCAGAGAAAGTGAAGATCATCTAAAGGTGCAGAGTGAGCCCCGGCAGGACTCGGGAGCACTAGAAGATGTGAACTCTCCCACGACCGACAAGACCCTCAATGATGAGGATGCTGATAGTATGTGTCTTGTCAATTTAAACCACTTTATGTATATTTGTGGAAAGCCTCTATCTCACCACTACTTCCCTCGTACCTCTTCCCCAGACCCCTATGTCGTTCACCCCTTCTTCCATCTCTTCTTCTCCTTCCCTTGAGTCTCAGCCTCTCCTCATCATACCCGTCTCTTACACTCCTTTCCGCCTCGCCCTCCTTATGCTTCTGTCTCTGATACTCCATTACGCCCTCTTCATTTCTTCTTTAAACTGCCCCTATTCAATGTCGCCCACCCTCCACTATGTACCCCTAGCGCCTCCCTCCTTCTCCTGATCACACCTAGACCTTTAATTTCAGCCCTCAGGTCGTCCTAATCATACCCATCTCTTACGCTCCCTTCCCCCTCACCCTTCGTAATCCTTTGTCTCTGATACCCCCTTTCGCTCTCTTAATTTCTTCTCCCACGTACTCCTCTTCACTCTCGTCCACTCTCCCTTATCTTATGTACCCCTAGCGCCTCTCTCCTTCACCTGATCACACCTAGTCATCCGTATCTCCTCCCTATCCATCATTCTCCCTAATCAATCTACCCTCAACCCCTCTCATCCTTTCTCCTTTGGCTCATCCCTGAACATTCCTTTCACTTGAGACCTTCGCCCCTCCTCCCATATCCATCTTCCATGCATCCCTTCCCTTCACCCTCAAGCCTCTATTTCTTTTTCCCCTTTATTTTTTCTTTATTTCTCCTCCACCCCACCGCATCTATCTTCCACTCTCCTATATACCCCTATCCCCCCTCTCTATCATCTTCCCCAATCACTCTACCCCTCCATCCTTCTATTACAGCTCTATGATCCTCTTCTTCCTACTTTTCTCCTATATCTCTTCTCCTCACCAAAAATATTAACATTTTTTTTTATTGTCTGGACGCTTTTTTTCTGTTTAAAATACTTAAAATTGTGAGCTATGTCAGTTTATCCGGGGGGTTCGGCAATATAAAATTAAAAGTCTTTACTATCGTAAAACTTAAAACTGTGCTGTCCAAAAGTATAACCTAGTAAGTAACATTTCTGACAGAGGTCACTGTCCCGTGCACAAGTACTGGAAAAAGCCTTGACGGCAAGTGACACTAGGTTATACATTTGGACAGCAGACCTGATGATTTTTAAAAGCTTAACAATTTCAAGTTTCTAATTAAGCCTTAAAAATTAAAGAATTTCAAATTTTAAGGCATTTTAATAATTAAAATGAGTCATATCCTTTTCTCTGAGCTTTTTTCGTGGAAATGGTAAAGACCATAAAAACGAAAGTTTGTGTACTCTTCTTTTTTGAAAATTTACGAAAATTTCGGCAAAAAAACAGAGAAACAGATACGGCTCATATGATAAGCAAATTCAAAATTATCTTATTAAGAAAGGTTTAAAATTGAAGAATGTCCAATTTAGCGTCCTCTTTTCAATATTTTAAAAGCTTGAATTAAAAATTGTTATGGCTCTAATTTCAAATTTAACTGTAAGAAAGGCCATTAATTTGATATTGCAAAATTCTTGATACTTCAAATTCAAAATCATTCCACTATGAAAGCTTTGAGTTTCTAAAATTTTTAATATATCTAACTTGACCTCAAAGTTGAAAATCTTTAATTTTGAAGACTTGAAATACAAATTAATTGTTTAAATCAAAATATGGCAACTTAAACAAAACGAAAGTTTGAGTATTAAATTATTAATTTTTAGGGCGTAAAATTTAAAATGGTTTAACTTTGTATGTGTAAATTTAAATTTAAACATTTTGAGGATATGCTAGCATTTGAGATATTGCACTAGCAAATCTATGGAATTTAGTTTTAATTTAAATTTTATCAACCTTCAAAGTTTTAAATTTAAATTTTAAACACTGGGTAATATTTTTAGTTTATAGAGGGTAAATTAATTTCAATTAATTATTTAAATTGTATAATATCGACAACTTCAAAATGGATGTTGTACAATTTTGAACAATTCAAACAAGTCAAGTTTAAAATTGTTCATTTTGAATCGTTTAAAATTCAAAAACCTTCGGTTTCAAATGTCGCCGCCTTCTATAAGTGCGAGGCCTCGACAGAGATAACGTTATATCAACAAAAATCTGTTTCATTGGAATCTTTGTTCAAACTATGAGCATTTTGTTATCTGGGACAGTCATTTCTACGATATTTACTAAGTACTGCGCCATAGAACATTAAATTCTTACACAGAAATTTATTGTCAAACTATGAACATAGTTTTAAATGTTTAAAATAAAAGTATTTTATACAATATTGAAAACAATCGTTTGAGCACTTTTCCTTTTAAATGTATGCTTTAAAAAAATAGTTTTGGAGGCTTGTGCTTGAAAATTTAGCTTTCCTAAAATGATTATCGAGAAGTGAAACGAGATGAAAGAAAATGTGAAAAAAATGTGTTCCTAATCTTAGCTACTTCTCCAAGAAAAAGGGCTTTAGGGGATCTGAAATCGGGGTGTTGTTTTTACGCTAAGGTGAAAATGTACAATTATCCCAAATTAATCAAAAATACTGTGGTATAAATTTAATTTCAATTTTCAGGTACGATGAACAGTGACTGCAATATAACAGTGATCGACGTGAGTGAGTTGAAACTCAACAAAGAGAAAGATGCTATATCAGCTTTGGAAAACGAGAAGAAAGACTTAGAGAGCAAGGAGAGCAAAGATGGAAGTGATAGTGGAGTAGAAGGCTGTGCCACTGAAATCCCAAGGGTAATTTTTCCCCCACTTCAAATTAAACTCAATTACAAAATTAACCGTCATTACAAAAATTATATTTTTAACAAGATACCTCTTCAACTTCTATCCATCACTAGGACATTTACAACATAATAAATTCAAGTAAAAGTTTGCAAGCTTCTTATGTTTTAAACTTATTTTTCACCTTTTTTGAATAAATTCTCTAGTCTTCTGACAAAAAACAGCGCAACGCTTCAATCTATCTTAAATTTAAACACCAATCTACACTGATGGACATATTTGCCCCTGGAAGAGAAGAATTACCCCGGTTGGGATTAGCGTTATAATATTAATTTTTACAGGCAAGAAGTAACAGCGTCGACTATGCAAGTAGTTGCGGAGGCCTCGACGAAGCATCTTGTGATTCTAGTCTTGTAAGTTGTTGTTCCGTCTACGAAGATCCGTGCGCCATTTTACCCGACGATATGAGACTGAACGCAGGAGGCGAAGGAACGAGCGAGGGTGGCAGCGAAAGTTCCTCCATAGCTGGAAGCATATCAGCCCGAGTGAATCGAGTCAACAGCAAAAGGACAGCCTTAACTTCCAACACCACGAAGAAAAAAGTGACCACTGTCGAACCCCAAAAAGTATCTCGAGCAAAACCTCCTCCACCAAATTCTGCCTTCACTCCCACAACTACTCGAACCAAACCTCGAACTATAACACCAAGAAACATTCTCACTCGAACGCCATCAGTCAGCAAAGATAGAGCAAGGTCCAGAGAAAAGTCGATTCCTCGAGAGACTCCAAGGGATTCTACGACTCCCAGCAGCAGTCGAAGTTCAATGTCTTTTCGTTCACCACCTTGTCCAGTTACTCCAAAAACCAGATCGAGGCCAACTCCAGATTCCCTGCCTTCAGTATTAACCACCGAGATCAACAAAGATTTGGCTCAAAGCGGAAGAGGAACGAGTGCCTCTAGATCAAGGGGAGGATCTAGCACCAGAGGTCGAAATCCTGCGACTCCTTCTGATGAAGCTCGCAAGGCGCCCACCTCTGCAAGAACCGTTTATACAGGGCGACTAGAGATAACAAATCTTCGTACTGATAGGATGGCTATGAGCTTAGATAAAAATGCCTTGGAAGCTTATGCTACTTTACCTCGTAGAGCTAGGAACCGATTTTCGAGTGTCAAACCTAACGAGATAGACGAGCCAACAAGAAGAAGTCGCTCTGGAAGCCGAGAGGCAAGTTTGAGTAGAAGTGCTGTTAAAAAGCCACTAAGTACGAAAGACACAACTGCAATTCATAGGAACCTGCCTCCCTATCCGAAAACGAAGACTGTCGAGAGAACCAGAATTTATCATGAGACGAGTGTACAAACTGGTCTGACTGGTAGTGATATTGAAAATGTGTTCGCTGGACTCGCCACTAGGATTCCGAATCCCGAAACGTGTGAGAGAACGCATCAAGGGATTCAGACGGAAGGTTCCTGGCAGGATGTAAAGACATTGAAGGCTGAATTGAAACGAGCTGCGGATGAAACTAATGCAAAGAAAGTCGAGAATGAGAAGCTAAAGGCTGAAGTTGAGGCGTTGAAGAAACAGTTAGTGGAAGAGGAGGCTGATCATGCCTTTGCGAAGGAGGAGTTGAATAAAAATGCTCAGAGGGTTTTGGCGATGCTGGGTACTCCTCAGTCTGAATATCCAGGTAATTACCGGTCATAGATTTCAGTTAGAGATCTGGAAGTGACAAACTTAGTTAGAAACTTATTTTGCAAATTTCTCGATTTGCAGAAGGCAGCGATAGTTTTCTGGAACTTGAAACTCATTTGCAATCATCGGGTCAAGTTGTGGCGAATCAACAAGTTGAAATTGAAGATTTGCAATCACTATGTCGTATGCTTAATAGAGTAAGTCGTTTTTATGCAAAGTTGTTAAATTGAATTCCAAGTCAAATTCTACATTTTTATATAATTATTTTTCTATTGAGAACTTTCAAAATTAAATAACTGTATATTGGAAGTTTAATAAAATAGATAATTTTAAAGTTTAAAAATGAATAATTTTGAGCTGAAGCCTTCAAAGTGATAAAATTTTATTTAAAATTAGAAGAAGCAATTCGAAATACAAAGCGTTAATATTAGAAGGGTTTTT
>CAKNWW010202106.1:0-10534 GCA_932074435.1 Andricus kollari
TTAAAAAAATATGTACAGAAATTTTTAACCAAATAATCGAATTTTCAACTAAAAGAGATACATTTTTAGCCAAAAAAAAAATTTAATTTTAAGTTGAAAAGATTTATTTTCAACAACAACAAAATACCTAATTTGTAACAAAATAATTGAATTTTTAACCAAAGAGATGAATTTTCTAACCAAAAAGACGACTTTTTATCTTAAAAGTTACATTTTCTACCAAAATAGTTGAATTATCAAACAAAAAAGACGAATTTTCGTCAAAACAGTTGAGTTTTCAACCAAAAAGAATTACTTTTAAAGGAAATTGTTTAATTTCCAACAAAATAATTACATGTTCAGCCAAATAATAATTTTTTTAACCAAGAAAATGTGGATTCTCAACTAAAAGATATGAATTTTCTACTAAAATGATGAATTTTTAATTAGACTAGATCAAATTTCTGTTAAAAAATTAATTTTTCATTAAGAAAGAGTATTTTCAACAAAATAATTAAATTTCCAACCAAAGAGATAAAATCTCAAATAAAATGATGCATTTTCAACAACAAAAATTAGTTTTCATCAATAAAATTCAACTCTCAACCAAGTTGTTGTTTTTTCAACCAAAAAGGGAATAGTTAAATTTTCAGTAAATAAATAATTGTTAAACCAAAAAAGAAAAAACGAACTTCCAAAAAAACAGTACAATTTTCACAAAAAGATGAATTTTGAACAAAGGAATTTAACTTTTAACCAATGAGTTAAATTTTAAAGCAAAAATGAAGAATTCTCAGCCAAAAATGAATTAGTTGATATTTCAATAAAAAAAGATCCCTTTTATCAAACAGTTGAAAGGCTTGAAAGATTGCAAGAAATTATATAAAACAATCTTCAAATTCATGCATTCACTTTGTCCACCTTCAAGCTCCTATATTTCCTCATGTTCTTTGAGTGTTTTTTCTCTCGCGGCTTTTTCTGTCTTGCTAATTTGACAGTACTTTTGCACTTCAGATTGAAGTGATGAGTTTTAAAAAGCGTGATGAAAATTTGGTAAATTTTTCATTTTTAGCGACTTAGTTTCACGATCCCAATTTAAGAATACTTACATTTTAAACGATGTTTGGAATTGTTTAATATTTGATGGTTCAATCAAGCTTAAATTTATTATTTTTAAAGCTTCCAATTCTTTATTCATAATGTGTCCCCTGAGGGTTTACATGACTTCCATTTCTTACAATAGTTCCGTCTACATATTTTATAAAATCTTATCCTTACTATTTACAGTTATTTACACCTATTTACAGAAAATCTAATATCTAGAACCTTATTTCTATTTTTGACGATAGCGCAATTTGGGACGTGTGAGCGAACGAGTGAGCGAGTGATCGAAAGTGAGAGTGCGAGAGAGAGAGAGAGAGAGAGAGTGCGATAACGCAAACGCATCTTAATCTACATATGCTATTACATGAACATTACTTACAAATCTTTACGCTTCTGGTTTAAGCAACTTCCGTTTCCTTTTTCTTTCACTTCTCTTGTACCTCCATTTTGCCACTTTGCCACTTTTTTGCATCCATTCTTTCAATCTTTCTCATTCGCTCGCCTATCACTCTCTAACTCCTTCATCCACTCTTCCCCCAAACCATCCTCCCCTAGAATCTTTACGACATTCTCTTGCCAGCTTCCTTTATCTTCCATTCCTCTCCTACATCCTTCCCATACATGCTCCCATGTTTCTTCTTCACATGCACAGATTCTGCACTTCCTGTTCTCTTTCTTTTCCCAATACATACCGGCCCTTACCTCGTTTCACAATCTAATTCTAGCTATTCTGGTCTATCTTTTCTCTTCCCATCCCTTTTCTAAATACTTCGGTACTCCTTCCTTTTTTATCATATACCATTTATTATATTTTGATCGTCACTGATCCCCCATCTTTCTATTAATTGTCTTTCCCTCTCCCTTTTTTCCAATTCTTCATAGTTTACTCCAGTCCCGTCTTCTATATCTCTAACCTTAAAGAACTCCCTCCTTTCTTCTCCCCATCTCATTAATTCCATCGCCCTCACTCTCCTTTCTTCTACCTCGATTAAACACTTTCTCGCCAACTCCCCACCCTTTCCCTCCCACAGCTTCATCTCAAAGCTTCATGCCCTCTTTCCCGCTCTAGTACTTAATTTATCCCTTTGCGCTTCTTCTCTCACCATATATCTCGGCGTCTTCCAGTCTGCTCCCAGCGTCCACTTTATATATCTTTCTTGTAAACTCTCAAACTCTTTCCTTTCTTTTTATCCCCATATCTCTGCTCCATAACCTAATACCGGCCATACCAGCGTATCAAATAACCACATTCTCCTTCTCCAATTTTTTAAACCTTCTTTTTCCTATTCCTCATATCTGTTTCATTACCCCTGCTGCTTTTTTTATCCTTGCTCTTAAATGAGCTCTATGATCTCCATTTGTTTACAAGGTATATTCCAAATACTTAAACTCTTCTTCATCCTCTGCCATCAACACTATATCGTCTGCGTATGCCAGTGTATATGTATATCTTTTCGTTCCCTATCCTAACTCCTCCCCACCCTTTTCTCTTAATTTCTTCTTCCGAGTCTGGTATTAATATATTAAATAAAAGTGGGCTCGGAGGACATGATTGCCTTACTCCTCTCACAAACCAGATGTTATCTCCTACTTTTTCTTCTACCTGTACCTTGCTTTTTGTCTCTCTAAAAATTTCCAATACTCTCTTTATTATTCCCTCTCGTATCCCCCTTTTCATCATAACTTTTTCTATCTCGCCTCGGTCTAATGAGTCAAACGCCGCTTTTAAGTCCACGAACATTGCTATCATTGCCCCTTTCGCCCATTTAATCCTATTATTTACTAGATAGTTCAGAACATATATATATTTTCCATCGCCCCCATCCCTTTTCTAAACCCTGTCTGATTTGGTGGCTCTATCTTTTTATCCACAACTTCTTTTTTTAACCTCTCCGATAAAACTGCCACATATACTTTATACAGTATTGGCATTAATATCACTCCTCTATAATCCTTAACGTCCTCCCCTTTGCCTTTCTTCACTATTGGTATCACTATTCCTTCTTTCCATAACTCTGGCCACCCCTCTCCTCTCCATAATCTATTGCACATTATCCATGCCCATTCCTTTAATTCTGTAGGGGAAAGTGGGAATAAGGAGAACGAAAGGCTGCGAAAAATAGAACAAAGAATAGAAAAGAAAGAGAGAGAAGATATAAAAAGAAACATAGTGATAAAGAATCTAAGATTAGAGGGGAAGGAGCTGATGAGAGAGTAGAAGAAGTACTAAAAAGGATTGATGTTAAGGTAGATATAGAGGAAGTGCGAAGTGTAGGAAGGGAAGAGCGAAGAGGGGAGAGAATGGTACTGGTGAAACTAAAAAAATGGGAACATAAGAGGGAAGTAATGACAAAGAAGAGGATGTTATATGGAAACTCGGAGAGAATAGAAGATGATTTCATATGGGTAGAAAGGAATATCCAGTATAAGTTAAGGAAAATAGCGGAAGAGGAAAGAAAAAAGGGAAGAAGAACATGGGTTAAGTATGGGAGAATACAGATAGAAGGTGAAATAAAAAATAGTAGGAAACAAAAAGAGACGAGAAGCGAAAGTAGGGAAGATCGGGGGATATGCTACTGGAATATAACAGGCTTAGAAAGAAAGGATAGGGAATTTATGAAAAATTTTACAGAATGGGATGTAGTATTAATGATGGAGATGTGGCTAGATAAAAAGGGATAACAGGGAGTAAGGGGAAAATTACCAACTGGTTACAAATGGCAAGTTCAAAATGCAAAGAGGAAGAATAAAAAAGGCAGAGCAATGAGAGGAATGATGATGGGAATAAGGAACGAATGTGTAACAGGGAAGGATAAAAAGGAGATGAAAGAACACAAAGAAGGATTAATAGTAGAGGAGATAAATATGGGAGGAGAGAGGTGGCAGATAGTGTTGGTCTATGTGGACGGATATATGCAGGAGAAATCAGAGGAGATGAGAGAACTGAGGGAAGAAAATAAGCAAGAGATTAGGCTTATAATAGGAGGAGATTTTAATACGATAACAGGAGATAGAGGAGGAAGGGAATGAGGTGGAGAGCGAGAAAGGAAATCCGAAGACAAGATACTGAATGGGGAGGGAAAGAAATTGTTAAAGAGCGTAGGGGAGATGGGATGGTTTATCCTGAACGGAAGTATAGAGGGGTTTGAGGAAGGGGAATATACCCGTTCAGGAGGAAAGAGGGGAATGGTAATTGATTATGTGGTAGTGGACGACGAGGTAAGGGAGAAGGTTAAGAAACTAGAGGTAGTGGACTATATAGATTCGGATCACTTTCCCTCAATTGTGAAAGTAGAGGGAGAAATGGGTAATAACAATAAGGATAAAAAGGAAGCAAAAGTAAAAAAAGCAGGGAGAGGGGATTGGTCAATGGAAGGTAAAGAACAGTTTGAAGAAAAAGTCAGGAATACCAAAATGAGGAAAGGAAATGTAAACAAGGAAATGTAAACAAGGAAATGTAAACAAGGAAATGAAAATAACGGTAGGAGAAATAAAACGAGCGTTAGAGTGCACAAACAAAAAAGTGGTTAGTGAAGGAGGGGATAGAAGTGGATGGGATGAGGAATGTAAACAGAAAAAGAAGGAAGTGAGAAGGGAATTAAGAAAATGAAGAAAAGGAACAATTAGTGGAGAAGGATATAGAAGAAAAAAAAAGGAGTATACTGAGTTGTATCCTAAAAAAAAAAGAGGAGAAAAATAAATGGTTTGAAGAAGAAGCGGAGAAGGCTAGGGCTCAAGAGGAGGTTTGGAAGGTAGTAAATAGAGACAAAAGAAGAAGGAAAGAAGTAAGCCAGGATATTGAGATGGTAGAATGGAAACAATATTTTATGGAATTGCTAGGAGGGGTAGAGAGGAAAGTTAGGAAAGGAGGAAAAGGTGACAGGGAACAGATGAGGAGGAGGACATTACAAGGCAGGAAATAATCAAGGTATTAGGGATGATGAAAGATGGAAAGGCTCCTGGCATAGATAAGCTTCCAATTAGAAATCATATAACTTTCAACATTTTTAGAATGATTAAACTTTGAAGTTTTACAATATTTAAGATTCTTCAATTTTGCCCAGTAAATATTACAGTGAATGTTTTTTTCAAACAGAAATATCATTTTTTAATAAAAAAGCCTATCCAATCACTTTGAATGTCATTTGATACTACATGATAATACTACTAATATACTACTCTTAATAATACTACCTCTCAATAATATTTATAATGTTTAACATTTTTGCAATTTCAATTTAAAATTAAAGTTTTGAATGCGCAGTTATAAAATACTTTAATTTTTGAGGTCGTAAAACTAAAGTTGTTTAGCTTCAAAAGTTTAAATGAGCTAACATTTGTTTTTAAGTTTCTGATCTTCAAATGCTCAATCAGGATCAGTTCTTCCAATTCTTCTGAATTTTAGAAAATTCTTTAATACCGCATACGTATTATGCGGCAGGCGTAATATCTTTAAGATCGTTAAAAATTCTTCTTCATTATTATTATTATTATACCATTCAGGCATTTCCCTTTCGTGGTAGGCGTAAATTGCTCAGTTGGAAAGTAGTAGTGTGTGGATGGGTATATAGGTATAGGGTAGATAGGTATATAGGTGTAAGGTATAGATATTTTAGATTGATCTTATCTTATAAAATTCTTTAAAATGTTGAAAGCTGTTGATTTCCTTTGAACTCCTTTATATCCCATGAAATCTGTTGTCTTTTAACAAAATTGGGGAAAACGGCTTTTAGGGTCAGTCCGCTTCTTAACGATAATTTCTACGAAATAATATGTCCATTTTTGTAATCTGAAGAAAAGAACGTAAAGCTTTTTCCCAACAAGAAAAAAGGATAAGTTCGAAATAAAGTCTGAAAAAATTATTTAATGAATTAAAAAATATTTAGTTTTAATTTTATATACTTCAAGTTTAGAAGACTTCTAATGCTTTGAATTTGTAGTTGAGTATTTATTATTTAAATTAAACATTCTGTCAGTTTTAAAAGTTTTAATTTTTTAAATTGTTGTGTCTTGGAAAAATGCTTGGTAACCGGGAAAGGGCTAGAAACCTGTAATGTTTTTAGAAGCCACCCTAAATAATTATATTGAGAATTTCACTTCTAATAAGAAACTAATCGCGCGCATAGCCTACGAATCATGATTTCTATTTTAAAATTGGTTAGAAATTGGTCAATTTAAATTAGTCATAGCTCTCTATGTGTATAAAATTTTTTGACGCAATTTTCGGGATGAAAGGGAATCGAGAGTCAAGCTCTAAATTGAAGTAATGAAAATATGGGTCTGAATCATTTCAAATTAGGTGAGCAATAAATATCATGGGAGGAAATTTGATTAATTTCGAAGTTATAAGCTTGCCTAACTCATAGTGTGAATCCCTAGGAATATATCAGAAATTGCATTGTAAGTTTCATTCAGTGGGGAGGCGAGTTTCACCTCCTGCTTTCAGATGTTCTTTACTCGTGCGTACCATCTACTTCAGAATAAGTTCTGCACTTTCCTGAAACTCACATGCATACAAAATGAGTGAGTGCGATATCAATTGTAAAAGGTCTCCGATAATAAGGTTCAGACTGTTATAACTTTAGGATAATCTCATGCGCTGTGACTTTTATTAGTGACCGAAGTTTCGTAAGAAACTCGATCTAACTTTGAAATCTCATTTGTGTCTATTGAATATATTTCCAAGCTCACGGTTTTTCAAGTGACGGATAAATTGAGTTGATGCACGCTGTCGGTGGTCAATAAATAAGCCTTATTCAATAAAGACAGTCTCTCTTAAGATGGACCAGTGAAATCTTACAGATTTCCAGTGAAAGCTCACTGGTTGAAACAGGCAATAATTTGTCACTGGCAATCAATGCACTGAAAGAAATAGCTTGAGGCTAGTAGCAATCCGAGTTTCCTTGAGAATTTCTAACTGAATTAGAAAGAAAATTGTGCTGTCTCAGCCATACGAATTTGGGCATTATCACCTACGTATAAGAAAATCATCAAGGCTAATATGGCAAGGAAAGTTTGTTTGACTGAAACTATAGTTGAGAAAAGTGTTGAATAACCAATATGATTAAAATATCCAAGTATTATAGTGCAGGTACAAGCATTCTATATCTCGGTCTCATAGCCGTATTGAACACATAATTTTATCAACTATCAATTTGAAATAACACTGCTTTAAAGTGTTGCATTGGGCATCCGGCTGGTTGCTGATTCAGCCATGCCAATCGATGTACTGGGCGCGCATGGTATGCGCGATTGATCAACCGCTGATGTGCGCGTCGACTTGGCATCAGTCGCTGTCTTCAGGCTTCTGATTTTTGTTAGTTTTGTGTGTTTAAACATTAATCATGAATGACTTCGTAGAAAACAAACTGCTAGAATGGAAGCTGGCCAAATTTGTATCACAGTTTGATGGTAAGTGTTAATTATTGTGTCAAAAATATCTTTTATTGAATGCAATTCTGAAACACAACCTCACTATCATAGTAAGTTCGAAACATGAAAACTCGTAAACAAACCGTGTAGATTATTTTTTTCGTAATATTTTGTAGAGAATGAGGTGAGTAAGGAGGCTTTTGAATGCCTTACTCCGAAATTTATACAAGAGTTGTTCTTGAATAAGGATGGACATATAGCTATTTTCACAAACAAGTGGCAAAAGTGAATATCCTCCCTACTTGACAAAGAAAATTACACTCTCGTTCTTAAACCTTCAGAAACTTGACCAAATGTAAGAATATTCATGTACCTTTCGAATTGAATTACTTTTTTTCAATATAAATATTGACTTTATTTTTTAGGCTTCACGGGCTTTCCCCTTAGCTATCAATAAATACAATTTATTCCCCTGATCGAACGCATTTGAAATCAGGCAGGTTCTACACTTCCATTAACAGAATCTTTGAGTGACAAACTATGTTGTGTTTCTAGAGGAAATTAGGCGAAATGCTTTTTTCATAAAATTTGGAATTTCAAAGGTTTTTTCTTAATTTCTAAACTTAAATTATGAGAATACATGTGTGACGAACCTTTTTTATTATTTTCTTGGACCAACTACAACATAATTTCGATTTCAAAATTCCAGGCCTTTCGAGGGACCTTAGAAAATTCTAAACCTCAGGCCAAAAAAATCGGAGACTTCTGGCAAGAGAAGAATATGGTTAAAGAATATTTTACATAATAAAATCAAACTCTGATTTTGATGGAATTCCAAAAGCAAAGGAACCTTTTCTGAAACTGTAGGACTTTCAGATTAAAGTTTATTTCTAATTTTTAAATCCTATTCATGTTACAATGGACTACACATTCAAAATCGTCAGATGCGCTTCTTCCAAAGTTAATTTTAAGATTTATTTCATTGTAAATGTAATGAGTATTTTTCAAAACTCTAAAAAAGTCGCATTTTCCACCTCTATGCTTTTGTTATTCTGTAAAAAATTGCAAAATAAATTTTGTCTTTTACATTTATTTGCTTATTATTTTTGTATCTTAGGAATAATACTGGAATTTTGTGTATGCAATGCGTCATGATGTTTAGGTACTTTCGTTATTATTAATATTATGAGACTATAATTTCATTGGAAACTATGTTTTACAGAAATATCATATTATAATTAGTAAATCGAAATAAATTCAATTTATAATCCAAAAGTGAATTTCTTTCAATCAATATATTACATTATTGTTTGTAAATTAATATTATACCTATGAGAAATACTTTTCAACGAAATTATAGTTTTATATTATTAATAATAACAAAAGTACCAAAAAATCGAATTTTGAAATCAATTTTAACTGCACTGCAGTATGGAGGATGCACCCTTATTAGCATTGTATATCAGACATACATAACATTAGACTATCCGAACGGTATGCTTAGATCTCCTCAACGAGAGAAGCAGCTGAGACAGTCCTGCGTATGGTTGATTTACCCCAACCAAATTCTGTCTGACGCAGTCGTACAAATTCGTTCTACTACAGCCATATTATGTTTGGAAATATCTATTGAAACATATGACACAAGCAGTAACATTGCTTCAGCAATTATGGTATGGGTAAAATACGCAAACCGTATGGCTGTAGCTGAGCGAGCAATACATTATGGTTGGAATAACCAGAATTATGCGTGTATCGTTGAATTATTTCTTTCAGTGTGAGATTTTACTGGTTCACTCAGTGGATTTCCGTCCTGGTGCGCGTTGTTGTTCGTCAGCTGGTTACGTATTACACTTAGCTTTCATGTCGTTTGTAGGAACCTTTGCATTATCTTTCAAAAGCAATAAATTCACAACAATAGATGAGGACCGGGCTGCAATATAATATATTTCAATTAACTGTGGGAAGGCCCGTCTTGTCATTCCGTCTGTTGATGTCTTGACCGAGTGGTTCACTCCGTCAAAATAGGAAAATCACTGTTTCACCAGTCATAACTCAAAATACTGACTCAACCAGTGACAATTTCACTGGTTTACTTTAAGAGAGCAGGTTTTGTGATATTAATTGGGTTAAGGCAGAATGTAACATCACACATGGAAAATATGAATGTGAATAACAATCTTTTGAAATGCTTGAAAAAATGAAAATTACCGTCAAACGGAGTAATTTCGGACATGTGGGGAAAATTCCGACACTTCTAAATTTCCTGAATTGATGGGATAAATTACGCATAACTGTTCCAAGAATCTGAAATCAGTTAATTCAAGCCTTAACTGTTTCTAGATTCTGGTTAAAACCACCCACCTTAAGTAATTTAGACTATCAAGTTTGGAATATCCGATTTTACCCCACATTTCCGCCATTACCCCGTTTGACGGTAGTAATTTTATTTTACAAGTAGATCTGCTGAATACAGACTTCACGCTCTTTCCCCTATTTCCCTCTTTTTTAACGAATTTCTCTTTTTCCTCCTGTTTTCAAGAAACCTCCTCTTTTTCGAGTTTTTTCGCTTAAATGTGAACTGAATTAATAGAACCTAATAAGAAAATCCAACTATTTTTCTTCGAAGGGTAATTATTTTTAAATGAAATGTCTTGAAAATTAATTATTTTAACTGAAAATTTAATTATTCTATTTTTGGTTGATAATTAATCATTTTTAGGTGCAAATTTGCCTATTCAATTTTTTATTGAGAATTCATATTTTTTGGTTGAAGTTTCAACTACTTGATTGAAAGTTTTACTACTTTTTTCAGTTTTCACTTCATTACCCAGGTGCGAAATTCGGTCAGATGCCAGAGACTGACCATCGGCCCAAAGTCGGCCCTACTTTGGTAACCGATCTACGGCAACCAGAGTTGGACCGACTAAGATGTTTTCAAGCTGCCATGGTCTCACCGACGTTGGCAACCTACCTCGGCGGTGGGCGAAAAGCCGACTGTTGGCCCAACTTTGGGCCGACGATCGGGTAAACTGTGGCAGATTGGTCGGTACGACCGCAAGAATGCGGTCGGTCCGAC
>CAKNWW010202107.1:0-11088 GCA_932074435.1 Andricus kollari
TCTTTTTATTGATAATTATTATTATTTTTTTAAAATGAAAATTAATCTTCTTGGCTGAAAATTCAACTTTTTGGTGAAAAATTCAATTATTTCGTTAAAAATTCAGCTACTTTGTAGAAAATTGTCTTTTTGGCTTAAAAATTCAATATTTTTGATGAAAATTTTTTTTTCAGTATTGACTGAAAAATCTTTCGTGGTTGAAAATTTAGCTCATGTTGAAAATTGGTCTTTTTGATTTGAAAATTCATTTCTTTTGGTAAAAATGTAATTTTTCTTGGTTAAAAATTCAACAGCTGTTGGTTGAAAATGAATCTATTTTGGTTGTGGATCCAACTATTTTCTTGAAAATTCGTCTTTTTTTGTTCAGTTCAACTGTTTTTGATTTAAAATTGAAATCTTTCCTTGGCTGAAATTTCTACTACTTGTTTGAAATTTGAACCAATTTGGCAATTCATAAGAAACAATAATGACTACATTCACAAAAAAATATAGTTGGCAAAAATTACGTCAGATAGGAGGGGTGGATCAAAACTTACGGACACAAAGGGGGGTACGTGGTTCAAAATTTGTGGAAAAAAACTTTATGTAATTTATGCACGACCCCTTATTATGTAATATTTAATATTACACAGTGCAAAAAATATAGAGTCAATGAGTTAACCATTCTCGAAATCTGGTGTATACCTTTCTTGAAATCTCGTGGAATCCCTGGAAATCTTTTAAATCCCGGGAATTCTTTTGAAAATTTTGTAAATCCTTTCAAATTTGTTCGATTGTAGGGAACTTCCTTGAAATCCTTTGAATTCCATATATATCGTACATAATATTATAAAACCCCTTTCAAACGATTGAGCTCTCTATAAATCTCTTGAAATCCCTTAAAAACTGTGGAAATCACTTCCACTTTTTTTTTTTTGATTCTGTGAAATATTTTGAAATCCTTAAAATCGCTTGAAATCTTCCAAAGCCAAAAAAAAAATCCCTTGCAATAAACCTGACCGGGATTTTGTCTCAATTGTACTAATATACAAATTGAAAGTGGCTTCATATATTTTATTTATAATCAATGCATAAATGACTGAAAATAAACCAAGAATTTAACGATAAAATTTGGACAACCAACACAAAATGCTCCTATTGCAATTCCTAAAAACAAAATAAAAATTTGTTTATTTGGACAAAAATAAAAAAGAGGAAAGAAAAATAAGAAGGCAACCAACCAAATCCCCTTCCTTCTATTTTTTATTTCTTTCGTCTTTTTTTATTTTTACTACTATCAAATCACAATAAAAAAGCATGGATAATATTCACCAACTTTTCGGTGCTCACACAGCACCCTTATCAAGGTAAGAAAAATTAGAACAGGTGGGAACAGCAATGAAAATACGATGCTATCTCCTGGATACCTGAGAACAAAGTGTGGGTCAAAAGGCGAATCCGTTATAAACAAACAAGAAATAAGAGAAAGTCAAGACTCATGAAAACCTATTGCTAAATGTAATTAATCATACTAGAATAACTTTTGTTTAATTTATCCAAATCTGTTTTCAAATTAATAGACAACTTTTTTTGTTTTTTAATATAAAACATTTCCATGAATTCTCTCTTTCTCATTACTTTCACTATGTAAAATTTCAACATTATCCCAGTCGAACTCATGGTCAATATCAACAAACCCTCTCATATGTCTAGCAACGAACATCACTTTTGTGTTCCTCGACCCTAGTATTAAGAAGTCTGCCAATCTGTCCCACATAAGTCATCTTACAGATCTTGCAAGTGATCTTGTAAACAACACCACCGTTTTCAAATTTATCTAAAGGATCTTTACAAAAAGTTATTATTGAATTAATTTCAAATGGTATACTGAAAATAGTATGAATATTAATTTTTTTTTACATAAATTCAATAGTTTTCGAAATTTGACCAAAAAAAGGAAGAACAAAAGTATTAAAAGAACTATATTCTCTCAATTCCTTCCGATCATCTGTAGGTAAAATGTTACTTTGTTTGTTTTTGATTTGTTGAATTCTAATTGTGATATGTTGCTCAATTAACTTTCGTGGGTAATGATTAAGAAAAAGGATAGGGGAAACCACCCTACAGTAGATAGCAAAAAATTCAACAGCGTTTTAACTGCATCAGTTTCCAAAAATAAAGAAAGGTTATCGTTTTTAAATAAATCTTACATATTCAATTGAGTATTCTTATAGAAAAAAATATCATGAAATTAATCAATTAGCTGTATTAAACATTTTTATTAGACTTGGTCAAGGGTACGATTTTGACACCTCTGACCAACAATAGATAATCGTTTCTGGTATTGCTCCTGGGCATGATAAAATACTCAATTTTCGATAATTATAATTTATCATGAGTATACTTACAATTAAAATCAGTTTATTGAGTAAATAATAGTTTAAATTATTGACATTTCTTTATCTCTTATATTCCGTGAAATTGGTATGATTGGTACGAGATTTTTAATCTTCATTCCATTTAACCTGACTTGCGATGACAGAAAAGTGCAGAATTTTCACGTATCTTGATCCCAAAAATTATATCTTTTCCGAAAGACTCCTTAAAACATAACTAAATATTATGTGATTTTTAATAACTAATAATTTACACTATTTTCTTGGTTTATTATTCACAATATCTTAAATTTAAAAACATCACGAATCAAAATAAACAAACAACCACAACCTTTAACTTAAAACAACTGCGAGACAGTCGCAAAGCTGCCAATTTTGATAGCGATATTTTTCGTATTTTCGCGATTATCTACTGTTGGTTATCTACTGTTGGAAAATGTAATGTCCGGTAAAAAGTTCTGAAATATTTATAAATATTGAAGAAAGAACTTTTTGTATCAATAAATATTGTTCATTAAACATCAAGCTTTGATTCTAATGTATGGGCATGCCATAAAAATGTTTCATTGAGCTAAAAAGTATGAATGAAGAAAAGGCGACATTTTTTTTCAGGTTAAAAATTAATTTTTTGCTCTCACACATTAATTAATTATAAAATTTCAATGAAACTTCGTCAGAACATACAGCATCCTTGCTGAAATGTTATACTAACAAAAGTAACGTACTTTTTTTTGTCAATTTTCCAGTTAATTAAGATTATCTACTGTAAATCATTATCTACTATAGGGTGGTTTCCCCTATTCTTAACAATATTCAAATTCTCTTTGTGAAATGAAATGAGGGACAAACCTAGAGCTCTATCAACCAAGTTTTTGATTATTGCAATTTTGTTTTGAAAAGGATGAGCAGAAAGGAAATTTAAAATTCTACCTGAATATTTACTTTTCCTATACCAATTTGTAATAATATTATCATCCTGACCTTTAATTACTTCTATGTCCAAAAAACTGATTTTATTATTTTTCTCTATTTCATGGGTAAATTTAAGTGTTTGATGAAAACCATTAAAAGCAATAATAACTGCCTGCGAAAGTAAAAGGGCAAAATAAAATCTAGCTTCTTGAAGGCAAAGACCTCCAAATCTTCCATAACTATTTCTGCTGAAATCGGAGAAATGACTGAACCTGTGGGAGTACGAAACTTTTGCTTATAAAAAGATCCATTGAATTTAAAATAAGTTGAGTTCATAACAAAAGCTATCCCTTTGATAAATTCTTTTTGACTTAATCGAGTACACGTGTTTTTATATTGTCCCATCTATTTAAAATTGCCTGTTTAACTAATTCAAAGGGTATACTTGGAAAAATTGCAACAACATCCAAAGAAATTATTACATGGTCATCAGGAATAGTTTTTTGAATAATAATTTTTTGGAATTTCCAGCTATTTTTAATATTGAATTTTGAAGTTGTAATAGAGTCTTTGAGTATCAAATTAAAGTTTTGTTCTAAAAATTTCGTGGGAGTGTTAATAGTTGAAATAACTATTCTCAAAGGATAGCCTTCTTTATGAATCTTTCTCAAACCATAACATCTTGCAAGAACTGTGTCTTCGGTATTTATATCAGTCCATCTTATATCTTTTCCTAAAAGTCCTTTCTTTCTCCAATTTGTCTAGAATCTTGAAAGTGTCTCTTCTTAATTGTTTCAACGGATTTTCACTCAATAAATCAAAGTTATCACAATTGGAAAGCAAATCCTCCATATCCCTAATATAATCTGATTTCTTCATACAAACTGTAATATTGTCCTTATCATCATTCATACAAATTATATCAGGGTTGTTTTTAACGAAACCTTTCATTACCATGAAACCTTGAGAAATTTTACGATCAGTGCTACTAATGTGCAAACATTTCTTATCAACATTATTTATGTAACTCTGAGTTGGAACAAGGAATTTTGAACAATTCGTAATTCTCACTTGGAATCAGGAAATACAAGAATTTTCCTGTTTCAAATTTTAGAAAAAGGGGGTTACTATATTTCTGAATTATAATAGAAAATGTTGTAAATAAAGAAAATTCTGACTTGCAATAGGGAATTTTTGTAAATTGATGTAATTGTGACTAAGAACTGCAAATTTCTGTGAAGAATTATAACTTTGATTTTCAAACAGAGAATTTCCGTAAAAAGTTATGATTTAGGCTTTAGGGTAGAGGGATTTTAGTAAAGTATTATTATTTTATTTGGAACAGAACATTTTTGACATTTAAAGGGAATTTGGTAAAATGATTTTAATTCTGATTTAGAAGAAGTGAATTAATAAATATAGATATTCAAATTCAGAATTATAATTCTTTTACAAAATTCTCTGCTTCAACTCAGAATTATAATTCTTCTCCAAAATTCCTTGTTCCAAATCAGAAATCTTTGAAATATTTTTAAACGTTTATAAATCTCTTGAAATATTTAAAAATCGGTTGAAATTATTCAAATGTTTTGAACTCTTTTAAATTGCCCAGGAGACCACCTGTAAATGGTCTGGGATTTAAAATCGTCCCTCGGTAGACACTTTAATTACGAGATCCCTTGAAATCTTTGAAATCCTTTTAAAAATAATTAAGATCTTTAAAATTCCTGGGAATCTTTCCGTATCTTTTGAAATACTTTAAAATCTTGCGAAATCCTCTAAAATCCGTGGATATTTTGGAATCTCATGAAATCTCCTAAAATCCTTTTAAATCCCGTTAAATCATTGGAACGCCTTTCAATATTTTAGAATTCGTTAAAATCCCTGTAAATCTTTTGAAATATTTGCATATATTTGAAAACATGGAGATTTTCTCTGAAATTGAACTAGGTAATTTCTTGAAACTCTTAAAACCTTTTAAAATCATTTAAAAATTGTGAAGCCTCTCGCATTCCTTTGGAATCTTTTGAAATCTCATGAAATCTCTAAAAACTTTGAAAATCTCGTTAAATTCCGTGACAATATTGTACTTCTTTGAAATACTTTTTATTCATTTGAAATAAATTTAAATCTTTTGAAATCTGTAAAAATATTTTTTAATCACGTTTATAGTGGGAATAATTGATATATTGTTAATATATTGAGTAAAAAAAATGAAATCTTACGTACGAAGTGTGGGTCACAAAAATCTTGCAAGTCCTTACAAAAGTGATGAAGGGGGTTTCAAATTCCAAAAATCATCCTTACCTAATCCCCCATTACGACAAAATGTTATAGGAAATTCATTATACGTCTGTGATGAGTTTCTCATAAGCATTATCGAAAATCATTTTATGAAAATATGTATAAAAATAAATAATTTTAAAGATTGAAAGAACTGATGCAAAAAATAGAGAAACTATAAATGAATGATTTGTTTATTTATTTAACGCCGGATTTCAAATGATTTTAAGGGATTTCACAGGTTTCCACAGACTTCAAGGAATTTTACAGAATTCCAAAACAGTTGAAAGATTTTAAATAGGGGAAACATCCCTACAGGAGATAATGCAACCTACAGTGGATAATCATTGATTCACAGCGCAAATATACGTAAAATCATTAATTTTTTAATTTAACTACGTATCGTGTCTTAACTATTGATTTAACGAAAATAATTTTTCTAATACATAAGTGTTTTTAAATAATCATTATCCACTGTAGGTTTTAATATCCAGTGTAGGGAGATTTTCCCTACTTCGATGGATTTTAACTAATTTCAAGGAATTTCATTGAATATAATGGGATTTCCAAACATTTTAACTAACTGTTAAGTGTTCCATCGGTTTTCAAGAAATTTAAATATATTTCCACGTATTTCAAGGAATTATTTAAGATTTCGAAACATTTTAAGGGAAGAATTTCGTAAGATTTCCAAAGATTTGAAGGGATTTCTAGAGACCCTTGGAAAATAAATGAAATGAAATGAAATTTCAAGGATTCCAAAGATTTCTAGTGATTTGTACATTTTTTTAGAAAAATGTAATGAATAAGCTTAATATAAAATAAATATTCAAGGTATTCCAAATTATTTATTATTATTTTAATGAATATTTACGATTTTCGAAGGAAATATTTTGTATGATTTCCAAAGATTTCAAAGAACTTTAGAAAATAAATGAAATTAAATTTTAAGGGATTCATAGAATCTTACAAGATTTAAAGGATTTTAATGATTCTTCAAGAGTTTCAAGGGATTTTAATTATTTCTAGGAATTTAAACGGCTGTTTTAAAAAGATCTTTAATGCATAAGTTCAATTTAATTTAAATATTCAAGGGATTTAGAATTATTTCTGGAGAGCTAATAGATCTTGAAGGATTTTACGGTATTTCAAGGTATTTCACAAGATTTAAAGAATTTTATTGAATCCCCAAGCATTTCAAAGATTTCTAGGGATTAGACCCTTTTTTTAGAAAAATTTAATCAATGAGTTTAATTTAATTTAAGTACTTAAGCGATCTCAAATGATTTATACTTACTTTAATGGATTTTCACGATTTCCAAAGGAAAGATTTCAAGATATTTAAAGGGATTTCAAATGATTTTAAAGGATTGCAAACCATTTAAAAGAATTTTGTAGGATTTCCAAAAATGTTAAAGAACTTTAGAAAATAAATTAAATCAAATTAAATTTCAAGGAATTTCACCAGATTTACAGAATTTTATTGAATCTCCAAGGGTCTCAGGGATTTCAAAGATTTCTAGGAATTTAAACGGCTTTTTTTAGAGAAGGGTAATTAATAAGTTCAATTTAGTTTACATTCAAGGGATTTCAACTGATTTATAGAGAAATAATATATCTCAAGGAATTCTACAGTATTTCAAGGTATTTCTCAAGATTTAAAAAATTTTATTGAATCTCCAAGGATTTCAAACATTTCTAGGGATTAGAACTTTTTTCTCTTGCGAAATTTAAGGAATACGTGTAATTTGATTTATATTCAAGGAATTTTAAATGAATTCTACTTATTTTTAAGAATTTTTACAATTTCCAAATATTTTAAGGAATATTAACGAATTTCTAAAAAACTTAAGGCAATAAATTAAATTTTATTTCAAGGGATTTCCACTGATTTCAAAATTTTTTAAGGGTTATGAAGGAATGCAAATAATTGTAGAGGGCTTTAAAGATATTTTAAATTATTTTTAAACATTAACAAAATTTCAAGAGATTTTAAAGAATTTTGTATGATTTCTAAAGATTTCATGGAATTTTAAAGAGTTTCACATGATTCAAGGAACTTAAAAGAATTTCACGTGATTTAAGGAATTTTATAGTATCTCCAATTATACAAAAGATTTTAGGGGATTTTAAAAATGTTAAGGGATTTCAACGGGTTTCTAGAGAATTTCAGGGAATAAATTAAATTTATTTTATTTTCAAGGAATTTAAAATGATTTTTACAGATTTCTAGAACTTTCAAAGATTTCAAAGTAGTTTAAAACAGGGTAAAAGATTTCAAGGGATTTCTATGGATTTGAAATGATTTCAAAGGTTTTAATGGTTTTAAAAATATTTCTAAAGGTATCAAGGGTTTTAAGATATTCCATGTGAAATTTATGAGTGGTCTAAAATAAATCGTTCCTATGTAGTTTATCTGCATTTTACATTAATTCCTTCACTAATTTTGTATTATTTATTCCGATGCTAATTATCCTATAATCGTTTTCTGTCTAATTATTTTCTATAATGAATTTCATAGAATCGCGAAAAAATTATGGGAAATATAAAAAATTCTAATTTCCCTATAATATTTTTTCGTAAGGATTAAGCAATCTTATGAAATCTCTATAAAATCTATCTAAAATCTATAAAATCAATGCAATCTTGTAAGCTAGTGTAAGCTAAAAATCCGAGTAATTAATCTCTGGGTTAAGATTGTACTTTTCAGCTGAATTACTGATTTTTCTAATTTCAGACTATCACGGATCCAGAGTTGGCCGCTAAACGAAAAATTGCGCGGCAACAGAAAAAGAAGGAAGCGAAGAAAAGGAAAATGGAAAGCTTTAAAGGAAACAAAGTCGCAAGGAAAAAACCGCGTAGGGAAGTTGACTTCGAAACAGTGTAAAAAATACACTATAAATTAGGTATAAAATATGTATAAATCTTGTTTAATTCATTTTTCTGAAACTGTATATAGGAAACTGTACAAAATAAAGCTTGTGTTTTAATAAAAAAAATTAGGCAAATGGCTTTTTAAATGGTTTTTTGTCATTTGCGTTACTAAAACATAGTAACTTTTCGAGTAACGATTTACCTCTGTAGACTATAAAGAACTATATGTATATAGCATGCTTGACAAGAATAGCTCGGTGATTGATTAAAGAATGCCTTTCAGGCAAAGGGCAGTGCTGTGAATTATATGTTCATGCCCGAAAGAATGTTTTGTAAAAAATAATCTGTTTTACTTCGAAGGGATTAATAAGTCCTTATACATTTTTTAATCTGCTGAATAAATTAAAACTTTTTTTCGCAAATTTCATCAAACGAATTTTGAATTTTCTTAGTGTGATAAAAGGAATTAGGTTAGCTTTTAACTCTCGGGTAATCATAGTTAGCTATGATTGATAAGGACATAATCAACAAAATTTTATCTTATTATGTTTTGAATAGGAAGTATTAGGAAGTAGTATATGAAGTTGATAGTGGTTGATAACTCATAATGGAAGCGATCGAAATCACCTTAGAAAGTTGAAAAGAATTAAGAACTATCGAGTGCAGTGTCACGAAGTGGCTAAGTGAGTGTGAGTGTCACGTTCCTGGGTATGCTGGGCCGGAAGAATAGAAATTCGGCCAATCCAACTGTGACAACGATAAAATATTGCCTTTTAGCTTAAACAATCGATTTATTTATGTTTTATCTGACAAATATCACTAATAATTTTGTACTAATGATAATTAGTTTAATAGTGAATTCATTCTATTAGCTCAGACAATTCTTGAACCAACAAAATGATTAGTAGTGTGCTATTGGCAGTTGTGAGTGTTCTGTTGTTTATTATTTTTACATGGAGCCACCAGAAAAGGAAGAAATATCCACCAGGTAAGACAGATGTTGAGTTTTTTAATTTTATGAACTTAACTGACAAGTATTTTTAAGAAGAATGTATAGACAACACTTTTGTGATCTATTTAGTGATTTTGATTTCACATTTTGTTCTATTATTTTGGTATAGACAACATTTTGCAAGCAAGAATGAGTAGCGGTAATTGAAAATAGTTTAATCGCAACAAAAGTCGAAAGTGATCTACTGATTTACTTTTAGTGTTTTTGATTTTAGATTCTGTTCTAATTTTTTAATTTCATTTTGTCCCTTTCTCAAGGACCATTCGCTTGGCCACTGATTGGAAATCTTCATCTTTTTCATAATCTCTCACGTGACTGTGGAGGCCAACATTTAGCACTTTTGGAATTGTCACGCCGTTATAATAGTGATGTAATAGCTTTAAAACTTGGAAGAAATAATGTGATAGCAGTATCCGGTCAAAAAGCCAATCAGACTGTTTTAAAAAATGAAGACTACGATGGTAGACCTTGGGATGAATTTATAAAACTGAGAAACATGGGACTGAGGAAAGGTATGATTTTCAATTTAATTAATCTAGTAGCAATACAAAATTTAGCTTATTTGAAAGTCACGAACAATAATTTATAACTTGCTCTGCAGTCTACTTTCATCTTGACTGACAAAATCATCATGGTATCTGATTTGCGAACTTTACATGTGATTAATAGTTATCACGTAGATTATTTTTGCGGTAGAACGGGCAAAAGTCAAATTATAAATTTCACCCTTAATGTTGCTTTTCCTCTTAAGCGCCATTGCCGCCATTATAGTTTCAACATTTAAATTCAAATTTTTTAAATAAATACCGAGGGATTAATTACTAGAATTTCTGGTGTACACTAGATTGCAAACGATTTGAAAAATATTGCATGAGATTGCAAAAGATTACATGGATTATAGAAAATCTTTTCATAGAAACAAATTATAGGATAATCAGAAGTGGAATAAATAATACCAAATATTGAAGGAATTGAACGATTTATTTTAGACCTCTCATAATTTCATATCATATGAAAGTACACAAAAATAGGGTTTCTGTACAATAGAAGAAATCTGTGAACTCCCTTGATATCGTTAAAATCTCTTACAATTTAATTGAAATCCATATCAACCTTTTGGAATCTCTTGAAATTCCTTGATACATGTGAAAATATTTTTAAATCCATTCAAATCTTTGAAATCTGTTAACATCCGTTGAGATCCATTGAAATTTATAAAATCCCCCAAAAGCTTTAAAATAATTCCACGTCCTATACATTTTAATCTTCTGTCCTTGAATTGTTGAAATCCGTACAAATCCCTTGAAATAAAATTTCATTTATTTTCCGATGTTCTCTGGAAAATCCCTTAAATATTTGGAAATCCAACAAAATTCGTTGACATCCCTTGACATTTTTTAGATCTCTTGAAATCCCTTAAAATCTTTGAAAAACATAAGAATTCATTTTAAACAATATGAATCATTAGAAAGCCCTTCAATATAATTTAAAGTAAACTCATTAATTAAATTTCTCCTTTAAAACCGTTTAAATACCGAGAATTCTTTGAAATACCTTGAAATCCTTCGAGATTTAATAAAGTCCTTGAAATATTCTAAAATTAATTGAAATACCTTAAAATCCGTTGAAAAT
>CAKNWW010202113.1:0-19300 GCA_932074435.1 Andricus kollari
AACATTATTATCGGAACAGCTTTTTAAATTTTCTTGAAAAATCGAAAATTTAAATTCAGATCGCACAAAAAATAATGAAAAATCAAAAATTCCATTTTGGGTCAAAACATACAAGAAACGAAAAAAAATGAATCAACAAAAATTGGGCACTGAAAAAAGATCTACAAATTTGTTGTCAATCACTTTTTTATAGGACAGATAGTTCCGCCCCCACGATGTGTTGGCAAGGTGTAGGGGTTCGAAAAACATTAGTTCAGCGACCAGCAACTGAGGAGACATCCCGCCCCCACGAAGTGCTCGAAAGGGGTAGGCGTTTGACCAATAAAAATTCTGTGACCAGTCATAAGGGTGTCTTCCCGCCCCCACAAAGTGCTGGGAAGGAGTTAAGGTTTGACCAGAATTATTGCTGTGACCAGTCGCAGGGGTGCCTCCCTGCCCTCACGAAGTTTGGGAAAGGCGTAGGTGTTTGACCAACAATAATTCTGTGACTAGTTCCAGGGTTGCCTTCAAGCCCCTACGAATTGCTGGAAAGGGGTAGGGGTTTGAACAATAATAATTCTGTGACCAGACATAAGGGTGTATTCCCGCCCCCACAAAGTGCTGGGAAGGATTTGAGGTTTAACCATCATTATTGCTGTGAGCAGTGACAGGGGTGCCTTCCTGCCCCGACGAAGTGTTGGAAAGGGGTAGGGGTTTGACGAGTATTAATTCTGTGACCAGTCACAGGGTTGTCTTCCCGCCCCACAAAGTGTTGGGAAAGAGTTGGGGTTTGTCCAGCATTAATACTGTGACAAGTCACAGGGGTTCCTCCCTGCCCCCGCGCAGTTTAGGAAAGGGGTAGGTGTTTTAACAACATTAATTCTGTGACCAGTCCCTGGGTTGCCTTCAAGCCCCTACGAATTGCTGTAAAAGGGTAGGGGTTTGACCAACTTCCTTTATGCGATCAGTCAAAGGGGTGCCTTCACGCTGCCAAGAGTTGTTGAAAAGGGGAAAGGTTATGAACAAGATTATTTCTGTGATCAGATACAGGGGTGCGTTCTCGCCACACGAAGTGTTTGGAAGTCGTAGGGGTTTGACTACCATTATTTACGTGGCCAGTAACAGAGGTGCTTTCCAGCCCTCTCCAAGTGTTGGAAAAGGGTAAGGGTTTGGCCAGCATTAATTCTGGGACCAGTCGCATGGGATCCTTCCCGCTTCCAGGAGCTATTAGGAATGAGTAGGGATTTGACAAACATTATTTTGGTGACCAGTCACAGGAGCACCTTCACGCCTCCACAAAGGCTTGGAGAGGGGTAGGTGTTTGACCAACACTCTTTATGTAACTATTCGCAGAAATGCCTTCCCGCTGCCACAAGCTGTTGGAAAAGGGTAGGTGTTAAACAAACATTATTTCTGTGCCTAGTCACAGGAATGCCTTCTCGCCCCTACGAGCTGTTTGAAAAGGGTAGTTGTTCAACCAAAATTATTTCTGTGACCATTCACAGTGGTGCCTTGCAGCCCCTCCCAATTCTTGCAAACTGGTAGTTGTTTGACCAACATTCTTTATGTGACCAGTCACAGGGGTGCATACCCGCAGCAACGAGCTGTTGTAAAGGAGTAGGCTTTTGACTATCATTATGTCTGTGACCAGTCGCTGAAGCACCTTTCCACCGCTACGAGATGCTGAAAAGGATTAGTGGTTTGTCCTAAATTATTTCTGTGACCAGTTACAGGGGTGCTTTCCCGCCCTCAAGATGCTCGCTTTTGCCTCGGCGCCTTGCCCTTCGGCGACTTTCTGCTTCTCTGCAAGCGTACTCCCGCAAAGACTGATTTTCTTGACCAACTATAGAATGACGTTTGTCATTTCTAAGACTTCTACCACAACAGGCACATTTTCGTCTGTTTAAAACCTGCTTAGATTGACTAGTTCATAACCCTGTAGTTTTTTCTAGCTCAGCAGGCAACGGATTTTTTTTATTGGAGGCCATTTTCCCTTTGACTCATAGTTACACCTAAAGTAAATAAAATTAAGAAAAAAGGCGTGGATAAACAAAATACGTGTGCAAAAAAACTGAAATATCCAAGTTCCAGTCAAACTAAGTAAAACTACAAAAATAGATTTTAAGAAATACTAACAGACACTTATTAGTGTATTATGATACGCGTATTTTGATACGCGCTTACAATTACAGTCAAACTCAAAAAATTATTATTATATACACGCTTACAATTATATTGTAAACTCAAAGAAACTAAAATACTACAAGAGAACAAAAAGACTTGAGTATCCAAGTCTACTTCTTACACGCTTACAGTTCTAGTCAACTAAAATAAAACTAAGAAAATCGATTTAAAAAAATAATAAAACACTAGCGGACACTTATATTACCATGCACTTTCAGCACAAGACAAGTGACGATCACGAAATTCGTTGTCTTTAATACGTTTTGGGATGTTATTAACGATGGAACTTTTCACCTCCAACTAAGTCCTCGGCCAGGCTGGTTACATCAGAGGTATTAAAATAAACGCATTTACTGTAAGCCAGCCTGTGTGAAGCGGAGAGTGGGGATATCATTGGGTCGACAAAGATCTCGCTCCACTGCTGCCTCCACTATCTGCTTCACATTCAAGCTAGCTAAAAGTAGATGCATTTATTTTATTCCAGGAAAAGCGAATGAACTAGTATACTTCAAAAACTACTATAGATTTTTTGAACATAACACTCATCTCGCAATACTGCGCCGGCTAAAGTAAACAAACTTCTGATACAGCACTGACTATCCAATCGTAAAGTCAAGTGTGAAGCCAGAAAAAGACCGGGCGGTGCAGTAAGGCGAGCGCGTAAAACTCTGAATTTGATCAAGTAATTATTTCCAGCCCACTTTTTCTTCTGCATTACTTTACAAAGTCTACCAAGCTATTTTTTTTAGATTTTTTGAAAAAAATCAAAACGAAAACAAAAAACTGTTATGATAGCCTTAAAGTACATGAAAAAATCATTCCAAAGCACTGTAATAAAAGTACAATCTGACTGTCCCAAACAATAAGTCACTAACCAATTTTCCCGAAAACAGAGCGTATCAACTGTATTATACTTCGATAGAGTGTCGTATCTCCATTTAAAAATATATAGAGATACGACATTCTAGCGAAGTAAAATATAGTTGATACACTCCGTATACGCAAAACTTTGTTAGTGACTTATTCTTCGGGACAGTCGAGTCGTATATTCCTAAAAGAAGTTACACTTACGTGAAGGTGAAAAAGCACCTGCAAATGTAAAAACTTCAGGCCCCTGTGTATTGAAAACCGCTTCATAAATGGACATATAGTTTCTGCCCCACATATTACTTTTACTCTTAGGGTGAGTTTTGACATTGAATGGCAGAACACAGTATGAAGGCTAAATTCTATAACGATGTGCCCATTGTAAAGTTTGATCTACTCAACAAGAACTTTCATTTGGTACCAATCTCATTAGTGGGGGCGTGGGGCCAAATTCCCATGTAATCTCGGTACCCTCCAACCAAATAGTTTTACTGACGGTGCACTAATTCCCTGCTGCTACTGCGATCTACTAGGATATTCTTGAGAGTTACAGTTACATAATTATGTGAAACAACTAGGCAACAGTTACAACTTAACACATAGATAACACTTTTATATTCTTAGATAAAGCCTTAATAACACTGTTATATAGTTGTGTAACACTTGCATAAAACTATTATTTTGTTATGTAGGACCTGCTAGAGATCCCCAAAGGGAGAGTTAAGATACGTGGTATCCCAATTATTATTGTTGCCACTGTACCGAAACTAGTCAACTTTTTATTGAAGCTGATGGATGTGGTGCGATTTTCAAATAAAAATTTTAATATGGCCCGATTGTTATCACATATTTAGGTCGGTCGCCAGCATATGTGACGGTTGTGGCAGGTTAGAACACGACTGACTGCGAAGTTTGGTGATAATTCATGCCCGCGTTTGCATTTTATCCCCCCATCTAAGACTGCCGTATAAACATGTAGGGGTGTCTCAGTGCGAAGTTCAATGTCAATTCATGCCCGCGTTGGCATTTGATGCGGCGACATGCATACAAACACATATAGAGATATCAGATAAGACAATTTTTGCAAAATCGCAATCTGAGAATACCGTTTAAACATGTAGGAGTTTCACAGAACCAATTCCGTCTGTGGGACCTTGTGTTAGAGATTAAGATTTAATTGCGAATCAAAAAATAAGTTTGATCAAAATATCTTGAAAGATTCTTCGTGATATTATTTTAGAATTAGGACCATAAAAGTGAAAGAGTCCAGTGCAGCATGTGTATATTTTCCAAAAACGTTCCGGCTACATGAAGGGGGGTAGCGTGGCCGTGAGCAGTTGCCCTTTGGTGTTTGTCGAGTTCGATTCGAACTATTGTTTACGATTATTCAATTTAAAAGATAGAGAATAACTTGTCGCGATTAGCTAAAAGATTCATATTGAATTTAGTATAATATAAGTATGTAAGAGTCCTCCCAGAAATTTGTGTACCTAGTGGTTTTTTCCGGCCAGGTTGAACTAAAGCAATGCAATAAGGAAATTTTGTAATGTCGACGTGCAGGCAAATGCTGGACTCTATTCGCAAATTATTTAAATAAATTTAATTGAATTAACTCGAGTGACTAATTAATGCAGGGTAAGGATTTAGGACCCTTCTAAATATTATTTTTAATTTCTTTTTCTAAGAAGTATTAAAATTAGGCTCCCTAACTAATTTCAATACTGCTTTCAGTATAGCACATAAGAATAGATGAGTAGACACGTAATATTAGTGTATTTTGTCGTACATAACTATCTAAGAGCAATCCAGAAGCTTATAATAAGTGCAATTTTATGTATGAGCTAATTGCATGAAAACAATTGAGTCCACGAATTCAAATATAAGTTTACTCTAATTTCCTAGGTATCAACGAATAAGAATAGGCATTTCTATCACAGAAATCGCAAATCAACTCAACCAATTTTAATACTAGTTTAATTTACCCTCTCAACTTATTAGGCATAAGAGCCGTGGCGAAAATTTCGGATAGGAATTCATTCCGAAACATTCCGAATTGTTCCGAAATCTATATCCGAACCAATCCGAAAAAAGTGCTACATTTCGTTCGATCCAAGTTGGTTAAGAATTAACCCGACTCAATCCGGTTCACTCCGAACCAATCCGAACTAAATTTCCAATCCGAATCAATCCGAACTCGAATTAATATATACTGAATTTTCAATCGGAATGAACCTGAATGAATTCGAGTTCGGATTGAATTGGATTAATTCGGATTGAAAATCGATTTAGGTCAATCCCAGTTTGGAATCATTTGGATTGCAAATTTGGTTCGGATTGATTCGGATTGGAAGTGTGGATGGAACCGCATTGAGTTGGATTAATTTGTAAGCGAATTCGATCAAACGAAATTGAGAACTTTCTTCGGATTGGTTCAAATAGATTCGGATTGGTTCGGATACAGATTTCGGAATGACTCGGATTGTCTCGGAATGAATTCCTATCCGAAACTTTCACCAGGGAACGACAATTTTAGTTACTAACCCCACATAGGAGTACAATGTTAGGTACCCTACTGATTCTTAGCTATTCGAGATGTTTGGTGCATCTTGCATGCACATTTTCTGTAGCCGAAATCACGATATGATAAATAGATGCGTGTTTCAAATTCCTCCATATGTGACCGTCGTCGAAGAAAGGGCCCTAATGCGCGGTCGCTTCATTTTACAGGAGGAGCGATTGAAGAGACGGTCCATCACATGAAATCCATGAGAGGCCCTCACTTTGCAGTTGAATAAAAATTCGAATTTTTAAATATAGGAATAATAATTTTTATTTTATAAGAGCCAATAAAAAACTATCGATAGGTGTAAAAAACTAGTAATCGATTTTTTCCGCATTAGGCCCCTTTCTTCGCGGACGGTCACATTTGGTCTTCACTTCATGCATTAGCTCTCTATACTTATGGATCTTGGTTGTATATGTTGCTTGCATATTCTGATTAAGTGGAGAAGCAAAGTCGATAATACAAACTCTTCCGCCTTTTTTTGTTACGTATTACGATGTCGGATCAATTGGATCAGGTATAATGATCTGCCAGGATAGTAAGATTCCAATATAAGATGTAATCTTCGTTTGATAAGACTGGCACTCAAATTTATGGATAAAGAGGTGGCTCCATGGATTCATTAGTATCTCCACGTAAGCGGCAACTGTCAACCACGTA
Source organism: Andricus kollari (assembly GCA_932074435.1). NCBI lineage: Eukaryota > Metazoa > Arthropoda > Insecta > Hymenoptera > Cynipidae > Andricus > Andricus kollari. Next base: position 6,254 of record CAKNWW010202113.1, read on the forward strand.
ATGATGTAAGACGTGCTTGCTATCATTGCAGGTGCTGAGAACCTTGTCTTTAATCGCAATGACGAATCCTTCCCTTTCTGGAATCAGGACGCCCTTTGTCAGCCAAATGTTGGATGCCTCACTATCAACTTCCTGTTGGTCTAACGTTTTTGGGTGCTTTCAGCAGATGACTTTTTGTTTCTATTGCGTTTCTAATTCCTATATGGTTTCTGCCCTGACATTCAAGGCGTGTATTCAGGATCCGCTTGGTAGATTTTATTGTAAAGCGCAACGTCTCACTTGTTGTTAAATTAGTCTCGCCACTGTAGAACTTGTGACTTACACAGTTGCTTAATATCGACAACGCCCCTACGCCCTCTATGTCCTGCCGAATTACTGTGGATTACTGTGATGAATTACTGTAGTGCATTCTGTACTTCGTCATTTCAACGCGGATGGTTCTGGTTAACCTTTCAAGGTCGGTGTTCGGTGCTCTGATCTTGTTTGCCAAGTTGAGAGAACTCTTCAGAACCAATCTGAGTCACGTAGTGAAGGCAGTCATTAGGCTTTTCTTAATTATAGTATACTGAATACACTTGGACTCAAAAATACTTAGATATTTTTATGAATCGCCCCTAGCAATTGCCTTGTTATCTTTCTCGTTCCCGTTCCCTAGCGTTATGGTCCGTATTCCATGAGCATATCACTGGAAAACTGCTTTGTGATATGGATCACTTGCAGCAGTTTCTGATTTGAACTAGCGTATAGCTCAAGATTATCCATGTGCATAATATGGATAAGTTGGTAACTCTCATCCTTATCATGTATTTTAAACGCATGAGACATGCTATTTAGTGGTTTGCTTAATGTGGTTAACGCCAAACAGAACTGTAATACACTGAAGAAGCCTCCTTGAAAGGTACCCGCCTTAATGCGTATAAATATAGATATCCGTGGTTGTTCATGATCAAAATACTTGATTTATATTTATTTTGCCTGCAAATAGCCTTGGTCACAAGTCGGGGGGATCCAAATGCATCATACTTCACTGAGTACTCGCACACCGCGGTCCTTCCGAGGCGAGAGTCGCAATCGTCTCTCGCCCTGTGCGATGAGAAACTGCGTGGACCGGCTGTTCTAGGAAGGCCGAGACCAGAAGGACAGAACCTGAGAGTTGGGTGTATTTACAAATGTGAATAAATATTTGTAATTATAAGTACATTCAACTTCCGATATAAGAACGGTTTTGGGCATCCTTTGGGCTCCTCTCATCTCAAAACTGCGGAAAATGTATAAAAATATTTATAATAAAAGTTGTGTTCACGCGTTTACTATAATAAATATAATAAATTAAATTACTAACTATTCTGTCCGCAATTACAGCAATTGAGATCGCAAAGCAGCCGTTTTTCCGGCATAATTACGACTCTTATTACGATTTCAATTTCACTGTCGTAATAACGCTCGTAATTCTGGTCGTTACCATGAGGTGTGGCACATTTTATGACCTTGAGATGTTTAGCTAAGCTAAGCAATAATTTAGTATGTCAGAAAACTCACCCTAAAAAATGTTGCAGTACTGCCTCCCTCGACAGCTCCATATTTAATTTTGGTTTGCTTCGCAAGATCTTCTGCGCTCTCAATAGGCGAATCCATTCTTTCGACTGTAAGAAAGGCCGCCAAGTTTGCTGTATATGATGATATCATAATAAGAGTGAAAAACCACCACATCCCAGCTACCATACGAGTCGACACTGCCCTTTAATGAAAATGTAAACACTGCAGATCAATCTGGCGACACAAATATTGCCTCACATATATGTTGTAGCCACTTAGTGTAATTAGATATTCCATGAAATGTCTATAAATTTTTCATGAACTGCTAGCGGATTATGTAATAATCGATAGTGACACTACCTGTCTAGATTTGCTAGCCGTTTCATGAAGTGCGCAATCACCTTTACGCAATTAGTGTGATAGATTAGAGTTTCACTATCTGTCTAACTATTTTAGGTATATCATGAAACGTCCAAAGTGCTATCGAGAACATAGTGTATTGCTGCTAAATCTTTCCGACTTGCACAGTGCAAGAAGCGTTTAACGATCACCTCTGGAAAAATTCAGACTGCTGCCAGGCTTCTCCTTCCTGGGGCACTCGCCAAGCACGCCGTCTCCGAAGGAACAAAAGATGTGACCAAGTACAACAGCTCGAAGTAGGTCTTTTTACGCGATGTGAAATGCTTAAAAACAAATTGAAATTAAAATTCAAAATTGTTGTCTAAACTTAGACATTTGTTAAAAACACTTTTAGGTCACTCCAATTTTTTAACCCAAAAGACATTTTCAATTGTCTTGATAACACAGCTCCACAAAAAAAAGTTGTCTACCCCAGAAACCAGAATAGGCTTACCCTACGTTTTTGGGGTCGCTGAATCCGAATCCGGGGTCCGTTTGGCTCCATCACGTCAGCTTTCGTCCCTAACCTCAAAAAACATGAAAACCGCTGTTTTCAGGTGAAATATGTTTCGTACCTATGAAAAGTGGTAATATCCTATGTTTTCGAGGTCGCTGAGTACGAATCCATAGTTATTGTGGTTCTATGACGTCTCACTTCGTCTATAACCTCAAAGAAAAGACGGTGAATTGGTAATTTTATGTAAAACATGTATTTTTTCAGTACAAAGTGGTCACAGTCTATGTTTTCGAGGTTGCTCATTACGAATTCAAGGTTTTTGTGGTTCTATGCCGTCACACTTTGTACCTAACCTAAAAAAAAGCAGTTTATTGGTAATTTTATGTAAAACATGTATTTTTTCAATGCAAAGTGGTCATATCCTATGTTTTCGAGGTCGCTGAGTACGGATTCGGAGCCCTTGCTTTTCTGTGACATCACATTCCGTCCCTAACCTAAAAAAACGGTGAATTTTGGTGATCTCATGTGAAACATGTATTTTTTCAATGCAAAGTGGCCATATCCTATGTTTTCTAGGTTCCTGAGTAAAAATCGTGGGTCCGTTCGGTACCACGGTCCCAGCCTTGAAACTTTGATGCGTAAATTCAGAAGAACTCTTAACCCAACAGACAAGACTCGCCACTCGTCCGATTCCTCGTCCAGCTAGTCGAAAATCAGTTGATGCCGTTGACAGAATTGTCAACGGTCGATCGTAGGTGAGTCTTCCGCCCTGGGGGTGATAACCCTCATACCTCCCCAGGGTTAAGTATGAGAACTTTCCATCTTTGACGAGGACAAAGTCAACTCGTCGGCGGACACACTACGGTTTCATCCTCACAGCCTTAATGCCCCCCTGCTAGGCAGTACGCTCCTACTGGCTTCTTTACTCCAACAGATAGTGATACGATTCATTCTACACACCCCCTTCCAGGGCAGTCGTCATCGTTCACAGAATCTGTCGGAGTAGCAGTATTTCGTCACTCGTTCAAGCAACAAGATCATACTGAGAGAAAATGAAAAAAATGCATGCATGATCTGATATCCAAACATACAATTATGCAGTGCAAGAACGTGTGAATCGCTAGTTCGCATGGTTGTTATCTGGACAATGCTGTCAACAGCATCAACTGATTTTCGACTAGCTTTCAATTTTCGCTGAACGGGGATTCGGACGAGTGACGAGTCTGGTCTGTTGGGTTAAGAGTTTTTCCGAATTTTCGCATCAAAATTTAAAGGCTGGGACAGTGGTACCGAAGGGACTCAGGATTTGTACTCAAGAACCTAGAAAACATAGGATAGGGCCACTTTGCATTGAAAAAATACATGTTTCACATAAGATCACGAATTTACCTTTTTTTATGTTAAGGACGAAATGTGATGTCATAGAAAAAAAGGGCTCCGAATTCGTACTCAGCGACCTCGAAAACATAGAATATGATCACTTTGCATTGAAAAAATACATGTTTTACTTAAAATTACCAATCAACTGTTTTTTTTTAGGTTAGGGACAAAGCGTCACGTCATAGAACCACAACAACTCCGAATTCGTAATGAGCAACCTCGAAAACATAGGCTATGACCACTTTGCATTAAAAAATACATATTTTACATAAAATTACCAATTCACCGTCTTTTTTTGAGGTTAGGGAAGAAACGTGACGTCATAGAACCACAATGACGTATTGGGGAACATAAAAATGATTACAGACATGATGATCGTGGCACTGCTCTGTTAACACACACTCACAGGAGTTTGATTAAAAGCTTGATTTCAAAGACGCGAAACATTTGGCACTGAGTTTAATTACAGAAAAAGAATTTTTAGAGTAATCTTGCATATAGTTTAAAATCAAAACTAAATTAATTTGAGATCTGATGCCATGTTTGTTTCTCCTTGGTCACGACAATTGTCTATTTGTGAATAGAGCCCAACTTTGAAAATTAAAAAATATTATAAATTGTGGTCACTAGAATTGTTAATGCAAGAAAAAATTGTCTCCGGCTTGAATAGAGATATCGAGACGAATCAAAATTTAAAAGGAAGAGCTCAGTACACTGATAAACCTCGGAAAAATAAAAAATCGATAAAATTGTATATTTACCTCTAAATTGAGTTCGCATAATTTGGACCTTAATGAGCTATGCTAAAGTCTCGTGAGGGTATAGTAGTACAAAAAAAGGGTGACTGGTGACTAAAAGAAAAAAAGGGGTCTGCCTCTGTGCGGTTCCCTGCAGAGTATAGGTCAAGTCCATGACTAGACCTGACCATGTGGTTGTAATTTCCTTTTCATTCAGCAACTTTTCAGATTTCAGTATTATATATTATACAATTATACACAATACAATCTTATTCAACGTCTACACTAATGATTAACTTAGAATTACATTTTTGTAAATGGTCTTAAATAAGGCGTCATTTTTTTTATTAATTGAAAAGAGTATTAAAGTAGAATAGAATTGATTTATTCCTTTGTGAGCTTCTACAATTTAAACATTCCTTATTATGGATATATACATGCAATTTTAAGCCTTAAAAGTAAATTATAACACATTTGTGAACTTGAAAGTACTATTTTATATTATCGAGAATCTATAAAGATTATTTCCTATATTCTTCTCAACTCGTATGAAATAACAAATATAATAATAATATCAAATAACTGCTTTTAATGAATATTATGAAAAAATAACACTAATAATAATATGTATAATTTGTTTAACAATAAGTTTACTTATACATCAATAATAAACGTGTTCTTGTGTTTTCTAATTTGAAAATGACAATGATTTATACATGCAAATTAGAAGTAATTGCAAAACAAGGATAATTTGTGAATATTTTGTACACAAAATACTGATGAGTTTGATGAGAATACAAATGATAATCTTCGGAGTTTTTCCAATTTTTACTTTTCTGGTTCTGTACTTCTACATGTACTATCTTTCCAAAAAAGTATAGATACCTGCATTTTCGTACAGATTTTAGTAACAATATTAGCAAAAAACAATTCTACAGCTATGGGATTAAGAACATGTTGCAGCTAAAGATTTCGCCTATACAGATACAGATTTTTGAAATTATTTTCTGATGAGTGAAAGGTTAAAAAGTATCATTATCTTACCATCATTTAAGAATAGTGGTTTTTTTATGGCTGTTTGTTAGGGTGACCAGAAAAAACACTTTTGGATTTCTTAGGAGCGAAAGGCAAATAACGGTAGTTTATGCGATTGTAGAAGCCAGTTTTTTTTTTAATTTGAAACAATATTTAGAGGTGCCCCGTCGTCTTTGAAGTTCTTATGTAATTAACATGGGCAAAACCAACTTCTACTTCATTTAAGATTCTAACCACGAAGTTATCCACTTTTTAATTTTAACTTTTAATATGTTGTTCCTCAGGTCCTCAGAATCCACATAAAACCATTCTTTCGTTGGAAATTTCACGAAAAATATTAATCACGGTTGCTTGAAAAGTGCCATTTTCACTGTTTTCTACTGTTTTAAAAACCTAATAACGGCCCTAATCATTTATATCTTATAATGAAATTTGACGAATATTTTCTTGGAAGGTTGAAGATCACATTTTCTGAAAAAGCAGATTAGCCTGCAATAATGATAACAAATCTGAGTAAATTTTTGAAATGTGACAGTTTTCGGGGCGGAGCGCTCATCAGCTCGGCCATAAAAGTCGATCACAGTGGGTCTTGACACCATAAACTCATAAAGCAGAACCTTTCACGGCAAAGCTTTCGATAGTTATATTTTCCTTCTTCAGAAAAGTGAGTAATAATAATTCAAGGGACGCTAACTATACCTGTTATAAAGTCACATCGATGAAAAGCGCTGAGATTGCACTTTAAGATCGACTCTTCACTTACCGAAATTGTCAGCTTTTGCAATGACAACATTCAAAGACGATGGGGCACCTCTAAATATTGTTTAAAATAAAAAAATAAAAAATCTGGCTTCTACAATCGCATAAACTACCGTTATTTGCCTTTCGCTCCTAAGAAAACCAACAGTGTTTTTTTCTGGTCACCCTACTGTTAGTACCAAAAAATAAATTACAAAAAATCTGCAATATACATACAAATTTCTTTGATCGTTTTTGTGCATGATGGTAAAGTTTAGAGTTAGAAATAACCAAATTAAATTTAAAAACAAATTTACACAAAAAAATTTAAACAAAAAAAATTGAATTTAAGCAAAAAATAGAGATTAGAAGGAATACTTGTAGAATCCGCATCAACGTTTCGACTTGTACTCTGCTGTCAATTTTTCTAGGATATGTAATATGTATGCAATTTAAATTATGCAACATTTTTTTTACATTAAAATTTTACCAGTTTACCTACATGATTCTATGAAATCTAATTTGAAATCCTACTCAAATCTGGTTTGAATATAAGCTATTCTATTTTTAAACCATTTTATTTTAAAAATTGTAATTGAGAAAAAGATATTTTCTTGAATATTTAGAAATATTTCACTTTTTATTCACGATGAGCAATTACAAATAAAACATTAAAAACTGAACAATTTTACACTGAATTATTTGAATTAGAAAGCATTAAATCGTTCATATTTCAGAGTGCTATATTTAAACTTTCAACGTTATATTCTTCATTGTTCTTATTAAGAAAAATTCAACATGTCAATGCTAATTGAAACCTTGAAAAGGTTTTTAAAAATATAAAAATATATGTACATTTCGAAAAATTTCAAAATACAATTTTCAAGCTTTTTCACGGTTTTGAAAGCTTTTAAGGAAATAAAAAAAAATGCTTAAAATTGCTGAGAAATTTTAAAAAGATTTTATATATTGGAAAATCAATTTTAAGAAAATATTGAAAACGATAAAAATCAACCAATTTTTATTCATACGTAACAATTAAACAATTATTAATTTTGAAAACATTCCACCAAGTTTAGGATATATTTTGAACTTTTGACAAGATAACAAAGTACTTCAAAACTTAAAAAGATTTCACAACATTTGAAAGAAAATGTAGATTTTTGAATATTTCAAACATAAAATTCTGAACGTTTTTTCAACAATTTTAAATGGTTTCAAAAGCATAAAAAAGTTATGAAGTTTCATAGAAAAAGAATAAATAAATTTCTCAATCAGATTTCTTGAAAAGTTACATTTTTTTTTAATTTTTAGAGAATATTCAAACAGATTTCAAAAGAAATTCTGATGTATAAATTAATGTTTATGTTTAACTTTAAATGAAAAAATTTTCATCTTCAAGAGTTCCAATCCTTTACTTTCATAACCGTGATCAATTCTTTCTCGTTTGTTCAATTTTTATTTTCGCAGTCAAAAAGTTGATATTTTCTTACTTAAGATGACAAATGTTGAGGAAATTGCGAAGACATAATTTTACGTGATACATATTGTATATGGTGTCCAATCGAATGCTTTATTTAAAAAAAAATTCAAACGGAAGGTTGTTTGTTTCTTTGATAACAATTATTCATTAAAGTGCCTCTTAATATTGTACCCTTTTTTAAGAGTTAAAACAGATAATTTTTTTTAAATAGCAATTATGTGCACATTTAACTATAAAATTATCTCATTACAATATTCGAAATATTTGTCATCCTAGGTCGAAAAAGAGCAACTTTGAGCAACTTTTTGGCTGCATAACCTGTAAATTCCTGTAAATTTGTGTAGGAAAATAAAACTACAATAAAATATAACAATATACAATGAAATACAAAAAAGTACAAAATTTTTCCAACAGGGTACGAAACAGAAAAATACAAATATTTGCATGACATTAAATGTTCTTCTCCTAAGAGGAAACGTATACTTTACAAAAATTTTGCCAGAGTACTGTGAATCCGTAAGTAGTGATTAATCCACAATTTCTGTGATCGTCTATTCACTGTCACAATTTTCATTAGGTTCGCTATCATTTTTACTATTGCTGTCATCGTCGTCTTCTCCTACGTGAATAATCAAGGGTTCTTGTTGCTGATACCACCTTTGCATGTGTTCATTTAAGGTTCCTTCAGATGCTCTGTATCGATCTTCTTCACATATTTTATCTAGGTGATAGGTTTTTTGGTATTTATAGGGTTGACATAAATTGTAGACCGCTGGAACCGTCAACCGTTCATAGGTCTCAATACCGAAGGGCAAGGGAACTTGACGCTTTACTGCCCACTCAATCAATTCAGCCTTTCTCCACGCTGTCGTCGGATTTCGAAATTCTGGATCAATCATAGTGTGGTATCGCGCTTGATCTATGACGATTGCAGATTTTTGCGGAAGACGTTGCACGACTTTGCGGAACCAATCTGTGTAACATTTGGCATTCATTTCATGATGATAATCGTGACTACCTTTTTTTCCAATGAAACAGTCCATTGCTCCTGGTAGAAAACCCTCCTCACTACCAATATGACAAATTATTAGTCTACTTCCTGCTCCAGAAGGTTTAATGAAACCTCCTCGACAATTTCCAATTTCTTGTAGTCTATGACGATAATAATCGTAATTAGTGTGTTCCTTCTGCAGAATGTGTTCTACCCATCCGCATTGTTTTGTATGATTCTTCCCGCACCATTTTTCATCCGTATAAAATATTTGATAACCAGTTTCTCTGCAATATTGAATTTCTCTCAGGAATGTTGCTCTTTTCCCTGCTATTTCGTAACTTTCCATGTAGACAGGCTTATTTTTATACTTTTCGTAAGAGAAGTTCATTGCATGTAACCATTTTTTTAACGTGCTTGTACTGAACATCGGTAAATCAGGAATGTCTTCTTTTAACTTTGTATGTAAATCTTCAGCTGTAGGGTATCTTTTTTCGACATGAAAATCATGCATTTTTCTTCGAATTACGCCTTGTAAAAATTCGTCACACTCAATCGCCGGTCTGCCACTTTTTTGATGGGGTTCCACGAAGTTGCCATTGTTCTTTTTTACCTCGTTACAAATGCGATGAACTGTACTAACAGATATCTGGAAGCATTTGGCTGTGCTTGCAATAACTTTGTTGACGTCGTCACTTCTGCCTGCATCTCTCTCCGATTCAAAGTACTGTCTTGCTCGAAGAATCATCGTTTTTGCTTCAATTCCGTAGGCCGATGTATTGTGTTTTTTCAAAAAATTATTCTCCTGCGCTGATGTTACAGTCTTCCGCTTTTCTGTGCAAACACATTCCTCACTAACACATTTCTTGTCACTTAAGTTTTCACAGTCATCGCACATTCTCCGATCATCATAGTCCTCGGACATTTTTGACCAATCACTATTATAGTCAGAGTCTGATAAAGAACGATCCCTTTTTATTTCTTCATTGGAAATAGAAAATATGTAGGGTAATTTTCATTTACTTGAAATTCGTAAACGAAATAATTTTCAGTTTCGTCCTACTGACGAATTACCGTTAAATTAATATTGTACACTTTGGTGGCAGCTTTACATTCTAGAAAAGATCCAAAAACTCCTTCTTGTGCTTCCTTTACTTTTTAAAGAATTTTTTCAGTTCTATCTGTAGACTGGCTAATGTATGAAGGTTGGGGCGGTGCTAATTTGGCCGTTTTAAAAAAAGCGATTTAATCCACTGTGGATATGTTGTGGAGGTCCTTCCCGATTCCAGAACTCCCTTACAGACCTCTCTATGACGTGAAAACCTTTTAAGACCTTGGTCAAGGTCACAGCGTGTTAAAGGAATACCGCAGGGGGAAGGGTGAAGAGGACTGACTAATTTGAGGAAATAGCACTCAACATAATTCGTTGCTTTTCAAGCTTTTGTGCAGTTCTTCGCTACTATGTTTTTTTTTACTTATTTAAATACTATCCAGCTGTCACCACGTGGAGGAGGCTGCACATAAAATATCATCCCTGCCCTCTCAACTGCACAGATGAAACGCCCAACTAAAGTGGTTTGAAATCGGATTTGGTTTCAAAAAATGGATTGAGCTGCCTTTCCAACATTTTAGCTTTAATAAAATCGGCTCGAGTTTGCATTTCGAAGCCTTTGTCGCCTCTTTTACGCATCTCTCCACTGCCTGATTGTAACAAGAAATTTTCGTGTAATCTTCCAATTTCCGCATAGGCTAAAGATTCCCCCTGCAAATTTCATTAAAGTCATCGTTCGAGAGGATTTTTGTGATTAGCGGTTCGAAAACTCTGATGACTGTTGTTTGGCCTACTGGTCGTCTCTTATTCCCAAGCATAGTCAACAAGAAATATTCAAGACCCCTCGATGGTGTGCTGGTGGAAATGTTCTTTTTGACCATACAACGCGTTCGCGCGCTAAGTGGGTTCGACATTCTCCTTCAAAACAAGGTCACAGATGCACTAAAATATCTATGGGAGCTTACAGTAAGGCTACGTTATTTAGAACACATGTAAAAACAAGTAGTAGAGCCTATTATCCAAAATAATGGTTAAGCTGCATTTCCTGGAAACTTCTTGTTGACTATGCTTATCGATGAGAGAATACCAGCATGTCAAATAGCAGTCACCAGGGTATAATCGGTAAGAAAACAGGAGGATTCATCGAAACAGAAAATTGTTCGGAAATTTGTAATACCTGCCATAATTTATAATGATTATTATGCTGAAATGATCAATTGGTAAAGAAGGTAAGACTTCGATCCGCCAATCACAAAAATGTTCTAAAATACCTTACTCAGGTCATCATATGATGATCTGAGTAAAATACACAAGGGGAATCTCAAGGTTAAGCAGCAAATTAATGATTACATGCAAATGTCTTGTCACAATCAGGCAGTGGAGATATGCGTAAAAGAGACTATAAAGGCTTCGGAATGCAAACTCGAGACGGTGTTATTAAAGCTAGAATATTGGAAAGGCAGCTCAATCCAGTTTTTGAAACCAAATCCGATTTCGAACTACTTTAGTTGTGTGTTTCTTCTGAGCGGGTAGGAGGGTAGGGAAGGTATTCGGTGTGCAGTCTCCTTTACCTGGTGACTGCTGGATAGTATTAGCATGAGCAAAAAAGACACTAGCGAAGAAATGCACAAAGGCTTGGAAAGCAACGAATGGTCTTGAGCGTTATTTCGTCAACTTAGTCCTCTTCGCTTCCCCACGCGGTAGTCCTTTAACACGCTGCGACCTTGACTAAAGTCTTAGAAGGCCTTAACGTCCACATATACTTGATAGAGCAGATATTTGACTTTGAAATTGATTTATAATGCGCTTTCACAACAGTTGATGTCTTACCTCATTTTAACAGAAATTTATCATTTTAAATGCAATGCGCAGACTGAAGATGAGGATGTAATTCTTGTTTACGCATTTTCAGTTTAGATTTCTAGTCATAGTACAGATTAACCATCTGGTCTACACCTGGGTCACTAATGACCCAAGCGATCCTTATAAGTAGCTTTTCCGCTGAGGTACAGTTTCGGGGGAGGGGAGCGCTATGCTGAAAAGTAGGAGAAAAATAGGGCCTACCTGATTGGTATAGTGACGCCCTTAGTTGTCCCTTGGCTTAAGGTGTTCGCACATAAAATGCCGCTGCTGTGCGCTGGAAACGGCTCACGCACGAGCCGTCCTTGCGCATACACATAGCGCTGCCGAATCACGTGCAACCAGTCTTGATGTTGTAGTCAGTGGGCGACCGTTCGAGGAACCAGCACGTTATCGGTACGTAAGCGGCACGTAACCTTCGTTACTAGAACATCACGACTGGTTCCACGTGATTGGGCAGCGCTATGTGTATGCGCACGGACGGTTCGTGCATGAGCCGTTTCTAGCGCACTGCAGCGGCATTTTATGTGCGAACACCTTTACGAGTGACGCGCGCAAAACTATTTTTTCAGGTCACCTATGACCCATGTGTAGAAAAATGAGTTGAAATTAAAATTCATAAGTTGTGGATATTTTTTGATTTAAAATAGTGTTATGCGACGTATTTGTCCCCTATTTTTCCCTAATTTTCTGCATAGTGCTCCTCACCCCGAAAACTGTCCCTCAGCAGAAATGCTACATATAAGGATCGCTTGGATTACCAGTGACCCAGATGTAGACCAGAGGGTTAATGAAATATCTTTTAACTTATAATTTTTTTCCGCATTGTAATTTTATACATTACACTTCAAACTTTCTATTACAACCATTATATTTTAAAAACACTCAATGAAATACGAAACTGACCGCCAGCAGTAACGAGCCTATAGGCGCTCCTATGGTAGGCAAAGACTGATAAGTCCCCGGCCGGAAAGGTGTATGGTTTCGATTACCGATGGGTGCTCTCATGGTAATCAAAACATAGCACGAACGATAATTAATGGGCGCTCCAATAATTACCAATCCTCGCCTCTACGTAACGGACTACCACAACTCAACCCATGCACACCACACTCACTTCACACTCACACCACATTCCAGTTAGTAAGTATCTTACAGGAGAATAAACCATTTTTTGTTACTTTTGATACTCAAAATAAAACTACTTTTTAATTGTCTTAAAAAATCTGAACCGGGCTAGGCTGAAGCTTCCGCTTAGACTTTAAAAAGGAGTCCGGGAAAAACGGATTGTTACATGGCGCCCGAACAGGCTTAGTCTCTTTTTTTCGGAACGGGGGCACAATCCTTCGCTTCCCTTTCTTCTTCCTTCCCCTCTCCACT
>CAKNWW010202114.1:0-10844 GCA_932074435.1 Andricus kollari
ACAATATGCCAGTCTTCTTTATATATAAAGAAGACTGGCATATTGTATTATTATAATAAAATACGGAAAACATATTTTTTATACCTCATTTTACATTTCTTGTCCAAATATTAATGAATTATTATTATCTATAGAAACCGGGAAATTATCAGAATAAGGTATAATAGTATAAGCGTGCATATAACATGAAGAGTATTTTTTATTAAAGAAGAAAAATATGCTCCAGGTGGTTTTAAATTCTAACAATGTTTGTGATAAGTGCTGAAAATGATTCAATATTATATTAAATAGTAAACCTGGTGACATTAGATATTTTTAATTTTCTTTATTGCTACTGGAGGACGCTTCTGATTGTTGATTGTGATTGAAAGTTGTTGATGAATCTTGAGCCAGTTCTTTCGTTTCACATTCCTTTGATGTATCAGATCGAAATTTTCCTTTATTTGAGGCCAGCTTATTAATAAATTCAATTAGTTCCTTCTTCGTGTCATTTTTCCAGCCATTTTCAAGCAACAGATAAATTTCATAAGTTAAAAGTTGTGAAATAATTTTTATTATAGTACTACAAGTTATTAAAACAAGTTTGCACTGTTAAAGTAGAGTATGCAAATATACGTTGAGCCGTAATTTCGGTAATGGTTATAAATTTTTATTTTGAGTTCCCTTCTCTGCAGAAATATTTGTTACTATCAACTGTACGTCAGAAAATTAATATTGAAACAAACCTCATAAAGTATACAATTCTTTGTTTGTAGTGTTTTTTATCATATAATTTGAAAACTTATTTGTCAAATATCGTTGACGTTCACATCAACCTATTCGGAAAATTCCTCAAGAGAATGAAACCGATTTGGATTGAAATTACAGGCTAGTCTGACAATTTTTTATTTAATTTTTTTGCCTGTGCTCTCCAAATTTGGTTGTCTTTCGCAAGTCGAAAATCTTATTTATATTATTTTCTGACTACTTGGGACGATAGCAACGGTTTTGTAAGAAAATTAACATTTTCAGAAAGAATCCTTTCCTTTTTGCTTACAGATACTTTATTACTGCTAAAATCGGTAATACAGGTGTTGTAAATGTCTCTAGGAACCTTTTTTCATTGCAATAGCAACATAAGAACTCGTCAAAATAGACGTTTGTAACTTCCAACTAATATGTAAACGTAAAAGTAATTGATAATTAATAGTTATTATAAAAGTTGTTTCCATTTATAATTTTATCAACTTACGTGTTCACTAGGCACTATAAATATTAGAGCGGTACAAAAAGCCCAAAAATGCGAGTAGGGGTTTTCTGAAGTTTTAGGATTCTCGAAACTTTCGCGTAACTCGAATCTTTCGGGTGTGTTTCATCCGAAAAAATATGTATTTAGTACTTTGCTTTCGAATAGTATATAATAAAAAAAATCGATAATGCAAAAACTTTGGCTTTTTATTTAAAGAAAATTAAAAAAACATTTGATCGAGATTCGGGGTTTTTGGACACTCCTGCTGAATGTGTCCTCAAAAACGATCTTATAAGCTTATTATATTCTAAAGCTAAATTAAGAATCATAATTTTACCGTATATTCCTGAAGGCGATAATGCTCGTTATAACAGCATCCAATTTTTACATAAATGTCCCGAAATAAACACTGTTGCAGCTATTCCTTTTGAAAAACTTATGAAAGTCTGTATTTTTATGAAAATTGATAATCAGGTATACATTGCACTGCCAATAATTGACAAAGAACTTGAATAAAATAATTTTTTTTTTATCTAGGTAAACCTAAAATAATACGCTATTTTTAGTGAACCTTATTAAATGAGTCTTAATTAAGCTCTGAATCATAAAAATACCAATAGGTACGAAAGTCGAAAGGGTAGATTTTATAAAAATTGTATTACAATTCCAAGGATAAAAATATTTCGGATGATTGTATTGTTTAATAGTGGAAAGGACGTCGCTTATATGTATACATAATTAGAACAATGGTTTATTTACCTCATATTGTTAGCACAACGATTCTCTAAAATTTTACAATATCTAGTAAAGTAAACTAGTTGATAAACAGACCTACTTTTCATTAGCAATGTTTTCTGATATATTATTTTTGAATAATTCTTTGTATTTGACGTTTTTTCATCAAATATGCATGTATATGACATTTCATATTATTAATAAAAACTTGAATTGGAAGACTGTAGCTTCTAAATCTTCAAAGTAGGGCCTGTAGCTTCAAATGGATTCAAAGTAGGCTCTAATGTTTCATTCTCTAGGAGTAAAAACCTTAAAGTAGGGGCTATAGGTTTAAATGCTTCAAAGTAGGTTCTAATAAGGAGCTGCGGCTTCAGAGTAGGGCCTAAATTTCGACTCGGGAGTCCATGCTTAAGTCGGAGAATCATTTACCACTAAAATATGACTTTTTTCAAAGGAATAAGACGACAGATATCTTACCGAATTGCGAAAAATTTTGTTTTAACAAGTTCTGAGTATTTAAATTTTAAAATATGAAAACGAAGATTATCAAAAAACGTCAAAATTATGGTTAAAAGTGTGTGTTAAAACAAATTTCATATAGATATTCACCTGTTTCTGTTTGATTTTAATATAATTTATCGCCCTCTTTTGAAATCGGTTGAAAATTTTCAAAAAAGTTTAAAATTAAAAAAATTGTGGCTATTTTTCTAAAAATATTGAAAGTCAATTTGCTAAAAAACCCCACCGTTTTTTCTTCTAGTTTCACTCGATTGTAAAGGACATATTCCATGATAGTCTACCCTGTGCCCGATACGTGGAGAGAAGAGATAATTTTTTTACTTTCTTTATGAAACCATTAAGCCCTTTCGGGATAAGCGTGACTCACTCGGTTCTAGCCTCATTATACTGTCGTGGATCAAGAAGTTCATGGGAAGTGTACGAGGCGGTAAAAAGGGAAGGGGGGGGGGATTTAGATTTTTAGACAAATCAAGAAATTCCGTGTTGTTTATTTAAATACCACGTTCGTCCCGCAAAACTGCTTTGCCCCAGGTCGCTGATCAATCTCTCTAGCAAGTAGCCCAGGCGAAGAGCTTTACAAAGTCACCATGTGAAGCTCTCCACGCGGTCCCATTAGTGTACAAGGTCTTTCATTCCAGGCGTCTCTCACTCCACTGACGCTCTTTATCATGCATTCCTCATAAACTATTTGTTGCCAACTTTCCTGTCCTGGCATAATACTTTAGCTTCATTACGTCCATACATTTTCTCGTGCAAGCTTTTGTGTTTCTGTGGCTTTTAATATGATATACTTGTTTCGTCAGTCGTTCTTCTTAAATTCCCTCAACATGCCCAAACCATCTCAACAAGTTTCTTTCACTCTTGCTAAACGTTGTTTCCTCTACACCACATTATTTGAGAATCCTCTCATTACTGACTTTGTCCATTAGCGTTTTACTGCATACATTGCACAGGAATCGCATGCCAACCACGTTATCCTTTTCATGGTACGTTCAGGTCTCGCTAACGTACATCACAGTGGGTGCAAGTGCAGAATTGTGCTGTATATTCACATTTTTTGCCAAAAATACACATATTGCAAAAAAAGTCAAAAGGAATAAAATTGTTTCCATAGAAAACTTGTAGAAAAATGTGTCTTGACACTTTTTTCATCTCGGTTTATTTTCGAGATTTTTGCGAAAATACAATTTTATGGTGCGATAAAAAACCAAGAAGAAGATAATTTAACAATTTGAAAAAGTTTTACATCCAATTTTTTTTTAACGTCCATATTTTTGACATAATCGATACTCTCTATTTTTTGTAACTTACTGCATTATTCCTCCATTATCAAGTTATTAAAACGGTTATTATAACTTTTTTAGAGAAATAATTTTGTTCCTCTGACTTTTTTGTATCATATGTAGTTTTGGAAAAATGTGAATTTTCGTTTTTCAGACAGAAAAAAGTTCTGTTTTCTCTCTGAAGCGTGGGCACGGGGCAGACTCTCATGGAACATACACTTTACATTAGGATTATTAAAAAAAAAATCAAGTGAAAAAACGGTGGATTTTTTGGGTATTTGAGAAAAAGAAAACGATAAATATCTATATTAGATTTTTTTAATTCACACTTTTAACAAAAATCTTTATTTTTTTTTTATAATCTGCGTTTCAAATTTTTAAATTCAAATACTCCTAATTTTGTCAACAAATGTTTTTCTGCAAAACGATAAGATACATGTCGTCTTATTCCGGTTGAAAAATAACATATTTAACTGAAAAATAATTCTCTGAATTGAGCATGCACTGCCTGCGTAATTGGAAATGAATACGGTCTAAAATTCTAAAACATTTCAAAATTCCGAAATAATAATTTTATATAAGTATATTGCGGCTTTCTGCAAAATAAATAACCTTCCAATTTTAAGTACTGTGCAGACATGATCACGCTTTTATAGATATAGATTATAGATAGACTATACAGTGTATTGATGGACCTCAATGCAGCTATTCCATCAGCACCTGTTCCAACACCTGACGACTACCTCTGCGGGGGTTCACACTCAAAGGGCTCTTCGCTATGCTATATTACTGGTAAAAGTACTTTGCTCTAACGCCACATTTTTACGACCTGCCACTAGGCAACAATTGAACGTAACGTATAATTCGGACAATTATAGTCAGTCTGTCATTAGTCAACACACGCATTACTCCACACTCAAAAAAGCTCTTGCTACACGATTAATAAATTATTGTTCAGCTGTGGTAGAATGATGCATTATATGCTATAATTGAGGAGTGACCGAACAAAACGTGATGAATCCATTTTTCGAATTGAGATAATGATTCTTTCTGTAAGGTTAAAATATCATTAATTCGATTATTAAACTCAAATTGGCAAAAAAAATTTCTGTTCGGTTTCAACGTCTACTCATAAAATAGAAAAAATTTGTTAACAGATTTTTATTCCTGATTACAGATTCATTACGTAAATAAGTGCAACTTTTTAAAGATGTAAACACTGTTTAAAATTCATAAATCCTTTCCAATATATTTCTCTTATAATATATCATTTCACAAAACTTAAATTTTAAATTATCTTCTGATTTCATATGCACCAAATAGGGTGGTTCAAAAATTCGACTTTCGAGTTTTTTTCGCCCCCCCCCCCTTTAATTTTTTCCTTTTTCGACAAATAAATTCCATAATTCTTTTTTTTTTTTCAATTTTAACCCGTGCCCCGGGCCTTTGAAATTAACATGGGGGTTTAAATGGAAAAAGCTCGATTTTCAAAAAAATGGAAGAAAGAAATACTTTTTATAAACTTTTTGTGAATTTAAGTATAGTCACCTTTTAATCCCCTTTTATTTTACAGTTTTTTCAGCACGTTTCTATCAAATTCATGATAAAGACGTTATTTTTTGGAATTTTTGCAACATGAATAATTTTTAATCAACAAGTTACGAGTTTCCATGTATTTTTTAAATAATTTTAAATTGATTAAGCAATTTTTCCCCTTGTAAATCGTGTAAAGTTATTATTTTCTGCAAATAATGATACAATTAAAGAATGTTGAGAGTAATATATTTTTCAAGAATATTTGGTTATTATTTAAACAATTTTTATTTGTGTAAACAATTTTTTCCTCTGTAAACAATGCTTAATGCTCAATGTTTAAACTATTTTTTCCCTGTAAATGGTGAAACGTTATACTTTTCTGCAATTAATGACAAAATTAATGAATGTTAGGAGTAATATTTTGTTACTTAAGATATTTGGAAATTATTTAAACAATGAATAATTATTCACTTACGCCTGTTCATAGGAAAGGTATTCCTTTATTTTAGAATGAATACCCAATATTGTTCATACAATAATAATTTGTTTAAAAAATTAAATTTAACTGCTCTAAGTGAAGTATAGTCTTTTTTTTCTTAAAATTACCCCGTACATAATTGTATAGCAGTTAAATTAAATTTTTTAAACAAATTATTATTGTTTCAACAATATAGGGTATACGTTATGAGTAAAGGAAATAATGAATATTAAGCGACATAGTGTAAGAGATTCGAAAAAACTAGACTGTTCTCAACCTTTTCTATGAACAGGCGAAAGTTATTATTATTATTATTATTGTTATATCATTAAGCCGTTTCCCTTTCGGGGTAGGCGTGAATTGCTCGGTTGGAAAGTAGTAGTGTGTGGATGGGTATATAGGTATAAGGTAGATAAGTATATACGTGTAAGATATATATATTTTAAATTGATCTAGAGCGCTCGTGTTATTTATTTGAATAACACGTTCGCTCCGCAACACTGCTCCGACCCAGGTTGCTGATCAATCTCTCTAGCGATCACCCCACGTGGAGAGCCTCACAAAATTGTTGTGTGTGGCTCCCCACTTGGGCCCATTAGTATCCAAGGTCTTTGTTTCAGGCTTCATTCACTCTACTCACATTCTTTTTATAAACTATCTGTCGCCAAACTTTTCTGTCCTGGCATACTCGCCCAGCTTCCTCCACGTCCATGCATTTTTTAATGCAAGTTCTCCTGATTTTATGGCTTCTTATGTCCCTTCGGATTAATGTCTCTTTCACAGACTCTATCCATGCTTTCGGCGGTCTACCTCTGGGCCTTGTGCCATTTACTTCGCAAGTTAATGATTATTAATTGTTTAAATAATTGCAAAATACCTTTAGCAAAAAAATATCACTTTGAACATTCTAATTGCGTAAAAGAATAACTTTTTACGATTTACAGGGAAAAAACGGTTTAAACAAATTAAAATTGCTTTAAACATTACTAAATATCCTTGAGAAAAAAATATTGCTCTGAAAATCCGTAAATTGTGTAATTAATTCCAGAAAAAAATAACTTTTTATGATTTACTGGGGGAAACATTGTTTACACAAATAGCAATTGTTTAAACAATTTGAAATTATTTAAAAAGTACTTGAAAACTTTTCACTTATCGATTTAAAATAATTCATGTTGAAAAAATTCCAAAAGTACGGTCTTCATCATGAATTTGATAGAAAACTGCTATTTTGCATTTTTCTGGTAAATTTCCGGGAGCAATAAAAGGGGTTGGGTGGGGGGCGCGGTAAAAATTAAAAGTTATTGGATGGAAGATTTCCTTCAACATTCCTTAAGAGGTGACTATAATTTAATTTACAAAAATTGTATAACAAGTACTTATTTTTTTTAAGGAAGTGTCTACGCGTACCGGAAAAATCCAGTTATACTCCAGTTATATGTACCGAAATGTCGGTACAAATAGCTCCTTTTACAGCTCCCCCTACTATTACCGAAAAAATCTGGCTACTTGTACCACGGTCTTTAAAAAATGTATTTTGAAAATCGAGCTTCTCCTATTTAAAACCCTATGTTAATTTTAAAAGCCCCAAGGCACGAGTTACCATTAAAAAAAAATTATGGACTTTCTTTTTCCGGAAAACGAACAAATTGGGGGAAATCGATCACAAAAAATCGAAAGACGAGTTTTTACAGGTATTAATTTGGACAACCCTAGTATCCAAACAATAAATTTTAAATGTATATATCATTAGAACTTGAATAATCAGTGGAATATGCCTTTATTGAATCAATCCATTTTCATTTAGTTAAAAATTTCAAGAGAGTATTAAATTAAAAACTTTTTTCTTCATTTCGTTTATTTGATAGCCTGACTAATTACCATGGCCCTTAAATCCTTAAATACTGAGAAATTAACTCGAGTGAGTTTATCACATTTTGTTCGCTTGCTCCTAAATTATTCTGCTTTAATTTTTCAAGAACATAACACGATAGTACAGTAATTTTACAACAATTGCAAACAGTTTGAATTAAGATCTATATTCTCTGTCGGTATAAATAGATTAGAATTATGATATGTTCATCAGATTCCATAAAAATACTTATTCTGCTAAATTATTATTATTCAATATTCTTCATCGAAGTATTGAGTAAAAAAATTATAGCACAATATAAATTCCAGAATACCTTTGTTTGATCTGATATAGTTGTTATTTGTTGTGATAGCTGTTTTAAAAAAAATAAAAATGACTTCAGAATAGATATTGTTTCAATAATTTGAAAGTCCTAAATATCAAAGAGAATTGCTTCTAGATCGAAGAATCGAATAATGTTTATCAATTGTTATTTTTTAAAATGTTCCGTTAAATGTTTCTTCACTTATTTAAAATGTTCTATTGAGAATAATAAAAAAGTTTCTGGTTTTCTAAAACACTCGACACCCTAAAGTTAATAGTAGCCTATAATATTTTTGTTTTATAACAAAATTGTCATTCGATTTAATGAAATATTATTCCTTAGTAGATAACTGATCATACTCGTATTTCTACAATCAAAGAAATTATTTTTGACGCATATTTCAAACTATAATGCAGGAAATGTCGCAGATCACGGACTTCGTCGGTGGAACCTAAATTATCATGCTGATAATAAATTCCCGTTTTAATTACTCATTCGTGTGGGTTATTAAATATTATTCTAAGCTCATTAGCTTTATAACTTCATTAAAGTTATTGTCGTTATATAATTGCAAAGCTGGTAAGACTGCGATATTCTAAAATTAAGGTTCATTAATAGACGCATATACAAATAATCAAAGGAAGGCATCTTGAAATAATGTGAAGTGAGTTTAGAGCGACCTTCTTAATTTAATTGACATCAATTTTGGCCTACGTAATGTTTGTAGAATAATAAATTATTCTACTTGTATGTATTTAGTGAGAAACACGATCGTCCTACGCAGCGACCATAAAATGACTTCGTCTATTCTGATTGAAAAAATTATTGAGAAAAGTCTACATGCACTTTAATATGCACATAAACTGCAGTTTATTGAAGCAACCTTGGAGGGGCTAAAAAATGTCGTGAAAGGTGAATAATCGCTGATACTCAACTACACTAATCTTCTTAATTAACTAAAGGGAAAAAGGGTAAAGCGTTATTTTTTCGAAAACGAGATTATTATCAAAAATTCTCTGAATTTCTTTGAAATCATTTAAAGAATTTTTTCTCAACAAATTTTCCACTCATACGCATTTACTGTAATGAAATACTTTATTTTTTAGCTCTATTTTTCTTATTATTTTATGTTTTCATTAATTTACGAGTAGGGAAAGACGTAGAAATTGCAGAAGTAAATTTTCGTTGCGGACAATTTTTAAATGCGTGAGGGTCATTTTTTTCGTTATGAAACAAAAGAAGATACAATAAAGTTGAAATGGGTACCATGCACAATCTGGTGTGTAAATATTACCAAGTGAAGGCAATTTCGTTCAAGGTAAAGATTACTCTGAAAAAGAGATTTTTTTTCTGTAAACGGATCCCTATAATATTATTATTATTATTATTATTATTATACCATTAAGCCGTTTCCCTTTCGGGGTAGGCGTGAATTTCTCGGTTGGAATATAGTAGTGTGTGAATGGGTATATAGGTATAGGGTAGATAGGTATATAGGTGTAAGGTATAGATATTTTAGATTGATCTAGAGTGCTCGTGTTATTTATTCAAATAACACATTCACTCCGCAACACTGCTCCGACCCAGGCTGCTGATCAATCTCTCTAGCGATCACCCCACGTGGAGAGCCTCACAAAATTGTACTATCAAATAACACTGATGTAAACCTTACAATTAATAACAAAAACATATTACATATTATATATAAGCACATATCACGCAACATTATTTTTGGTTATACTTCACATAGTTTGTATTATGTTGAGAAACAGAATCGACGTTTTGAAATTAAAAGTAAATTCATTTAGGAACGAAATGAAATCTGCTTTCTTATGAATAATTTAATGCACCGAAATCAGTACATGAAAAAAATTCACAAATCAAAATAAGATTTTCAGACTACCTCCTTTCCGGCTCATTAGAGACAATTACATAACAACAAAACAAGAGTAAGAATTTTTTAGTTCTTTTAATTGAAGCCAAACAATTTTTACCTCAATCTGGTGAAATTTTCAAAGATTTTTATATTTTTTAGAGTAGGCTCTCCTAATAAAACAATCCTTATGGCAAAAATTCAAATTACGAACAGTTTTTGCGCTTCGACAATTTAAAAGTCAGATTTGGGTACATATTTTTATCTGTGGAGTGGAGTATATCACAGACTTTTTTGTCCACCCTTTGCATTGCTCTCGTGTAAGTTCATGCAGGAAAAGAAATGTACGGACGAACAACGCGATGTAATCGCGTTGGAAGTAAGTGCTCAGTGTTTAGACAACGCGCAAAGCTTTCATATCATCGGATGTTATCCAGCTCCAAACGCGAGATTCGATTTCTATTATCAAGAGACGTTTGGTTGGCTGAATCGGTGATAAAAATAGCTAATTTATAAACGCATGACAAACGCTACTTGCGATTGAAAGATTGCATCCGAAGATCGTCGCAAAGCGCTTAAGTTGAATGGCCAGAGAAAAGAATCGATACCCAGCGTTGCAATTTGGCACTGATCAACCAGTTTATGTCAAGTACTCTAAAGCACCTTTTACATAATACCCCTTTTGTGTCAACGCTTCCATCTCACCTTCAACGCTAAGCGTTTAAGAAAGCATCCAGACAACAAAATCAACTCCCAGCGTTGCTGTTTGGCTTTGGTTCGTCAGTTTTAATCAAGAAGTCTAAAACACCTTATAAGGAATACTTACCTCGTTCTTACAATCTCACTTAAACTTCAACGCTAAGCGTTTAAGAAATCACCCAGACAACAAAATCAACTTCCAGCCTTGCTGTTTGGCGCTGATCAGCCAGTTCATCTCCGCAATAATCATTTCATTACAAAAAAAGCACCGCTGGGAGTTGCTTTTGTGATCTACGTACATCACTGAACAGTTTTT
>CAKNWW010202129.1:0-12513 GCA_932074435.1 Andricus kollari
AGTACCCTACTGACTCCTAAATGTTCAAGATGTTCAGTGCATCTTGCGTGCACATTGCCTGTAGCCGAAATCACAATAGGATGAATAGATGCATGTTTCACATTCCTCCATATTGAATTTACTACATGCCTCTGCTCGCTATACTTCTGGATCTTGGTTGTATAGGTTGCCTGCAAATTTCGGTCAAGTTGACAAACAATGTCGATGATGTAGATTCTTCCACCTTTTTTTTCTCGCGTTTCGATGTCCGATCGATTGGCTTAATTGTAATGATCCGTCTAGATAGTAACATCCCAATATAAGATGTAATCTTTGTTTTCTAAAACGGGCATTGGAATGTGCCTATGCGTATATTCTCTTTCAGCCATTACGCGACAACCATCAATAATGTGCTCGATGGATTCGTTGGCATCTCCACATAATCAGCACCGGTCAGCCACGTCTTGCTGTAGCACGTGTTGGCCATAATTTCTGGTGCTGACAACCCTGTCCTGTATCACAATAACGAATCCTTCCGTTTCTGGATACAGGACGCCCTTTCTCAGCTAAATATTGGATGCCACACTATCCACTTCATGTTGATCTAACATTTTGGGGTACTCGCCATGGATGGCTTTCTGTTTGCATTGCGTTTCTAATTCCTTTATGGACAAATATCTGAGAACAAATTCAAGGGCGTGTAGTCAAGATCAGCTTTACAGATGGTGTTGTAAACCGTAACATCTCGCTTGCTTTTAAAATAGTCTCGCAACTGTATAACTTGTGACTCACACAGTTTCCTGACATCTACAATGCCCATACCCCCTCTATGTCGTGTTAGAACTACCCTTTCAAGCGCCGAATTACTTTGGCGCATTCGGTGCTTCGTCATTTCTACGCAGATGATTCTGTTTAATCGTTCGAGGTCGGTGTTCGACCATTTGATGAGCCCAAAGGAGTATGTAAGGAGAGGAATGGCATGGGTGTTGATTGCCCTGATCTTGTTTGCCGAGTTAAGAGAAGTCTTCAGAACCAATCTGAGCCTCGTAGTGAAGGCAGTTGTTAGGTTTTTCTTAACTATCGTATGCTGAATACCCTTAGATTCAAGAATACGCAGGTATTTATATGACTCTCCCTCTGCCATTGGCTCGATGTCATTCTCGAAATCGTTCTCCAGCTCTGCGGTCCCTAATTCTCCTTTGGCTAAATGCACTGTTCTGCATTTATCTAGTCCGAATTCCATGTGGATATCATTGAAAAACTGCTTTTTGACATAGATCACTTGCTGCAGTTTCTGGTTCGAACTAGCGTATAGCTTCAGGTCATCCATGTATAGAAGATGGGTCGCTTGATGACCATCCTCGTTATCATGTATTCGGAACCCATGAGACATGCTGTTTAGTGTTTTGCTCAGTGGATTCAACTCTGAACAGAGCCATAAAGCACTGAAGGAGTCTCATTCTCATCGCCGTGAGAATGTACCTTATCTGCTATGATAGCTGTAAGACATTTATATATTGTTGGAAGACAGGTTATCGGTCGAAAATCAGATCCAGTTTGAGCATCTGCTTTTTTAGGCAACATATGCGTTGTTTCCTGGAGTATAAAGCCTGGCATCAGATCTGGTTGTTCGATGATCTTCTGAAAACACTGTGCCAACACAGGATGCACACTAGTCAGGTACTTGTACCAAAAATTGTGCAGCATATTCGGACCTGAAGCTTTCCAGTTACTTGTTCTTTTCAAAACCGTTAGAACATCTAAAGCTGTGATGTTAGTTTTCCCCCAAACACCCGACCAATAGTTAGTCATGTCTTCCAGTTGAGGCACTTTGGTGTCTTGCTGGTTTGTTTTCTTTACACTCAGTTTACGATAGAACCTTCTTTCATCTGCCTGAAAGGTTCGATTTTGTTGCCTTCTTGCACTACTTTTCTTGTAAGGACGCAGTCTAGCAGTAAGAACATCAAGTCTTTGTCGTTGGGCGTCTATAATCTCATCCAATATTGCTGGTGCTAATGTCTCGATGTACCGAGGGTATTTTTGTTAAGGTAGATGGCTGCAAAAAGCTAACACTAGCCAAAGCATCCTCAGCAGGCACAGTTGATGTTCCACTGCTTACCGTTTGTCGCAGATGTTCTTGCTGGCCAGCTGTTAGATGAGTGAGATCTGCCTGACCATCTCGCAGCTCACCATCACCATGATAATTATGGGTTTTGGTCTTCCTTTAAGTCACTTTCCTCTTCGTTCTCTGTCTTTCTGGCATGGGAAACCCTGTCAGTAGCAATGCTATAGCCAACATAGCCGTTAAATTCATGAGAGGAAAGCTCAAGCCCTACCGCGTCGACAACGCGAGAACACCTTCGGTAGGGTTATGTGAGAAGTTGTAGGCTCCGGAAGCTACGATAGTGGTTCCTTAAAGAAACCAATCCCGACGCAACTGGAACTTTTACGTCATCCACTTCTGCTCCTTCTGTCCTAGAAGGTAAGCAAGAGCGAAAAATTTACGCGAGAGATCATCGTTCAAAACTGTTCCTTGGAGTCAGATCTCTAGCCGCAGATGACCCTACGCGGCAGACGGGCGAGTTGGAGATAAAGGTTTAAGCTCTGGATACTTTTTTAGAGCTACCAATCCTTGTAGAATGTTATGAGGAACAGTGTTGACGGACCAGATAAAGTGATCCCAGAAAAACAGCCTTTTCCATCCGGTTCGCGATGTAATGAGCCTGACGCTGGCAAGCTGGAATCTTGTTGACTTGGCTAAGAAATGAAGCTTTCATACCTCCAAGACAGCCGATTATGAGAACTACAAGATGGATTTTGTATCCTTGGTACAGCCTGCTCAGCTCGAAAAGAAGTGCTTCATATTTCGCCCGTTTTTCTGCCTCCTTTGCCGTGATATTACCATCGGCTGGTGCCGAGAACTCAATCACGTAAATGATCTTGGTCTTCATATCTTGGAGGACAATATCAGGCTTCGTAGCACTGATACGTTGAGTGGTGGAGAATGACAAATTCCAGTAGATGTTACACTCATCATTCTCCACAACGGACTCTAGTTCTCCCTGGGCGTATGGCAAGAATGGCAATAGATCAACACCACATAAGTGCCTAAGATGGTAATATAACAGTTTTAGAGCCGTATTGTATCTCTTTATGTACCCGTGACGTGCATACTTTAAGCGTCCACTGAGAACATGTCCAAGTGTTCTGGCTCTTGCTTACACTCTCGGCAGTTAGTATCGCCTACAGGTATATTCATTAAGCGCTCGCGGTAAACTAAGGTGTCTATAGCGCCATCTTGACAGGCAAAAAGAAATCCCTCAGTCTCCGATTTTAATCAAGCAGAATTGAGAAACATGTTGGACAGACCTTTCGAAAGCTCTTCTCTACGTATGATGCCGTAGAATTTACCATGAAGGGGCTTTTCAGCATATTCTATTAGTAGAAGTATATGTTCTGCTTCCTGTACACGACTTTGAGCACCGAAGATGTTAGTGATGCTAGGCCATGTGTAGTATCGCTGGAATCAAATGGGAGGCCAAGCTTCTCTGCGGTCTTATCTGCGGCATAGTATAGAAACGCTTTAACATTGACGACTTTATGTTGATGTATCTGAGCAGGCTGTAGGCAGAACCGTTATTCGATGAAGACACTCCAAGCTTAGCAAGCCTCTACCTCCTTTATGTCGAGGTAGGTATATTCGAGGTACGGAAGATCTAGGATGATGACTTCGATGGATTGTCATCATCTTGCGTGTGCTTCGGTCAAGTTGCTTCAACTCATCGACGTTCCATTTTACTGCGCCAAATTTGTAGAGCAGTATAGGAACGGCCAGCAAATTGGTTGCCTGGATCTTATTCTTTCCAGATAATTCGGAAGCCCAAATTTTTCTGAGAATTTGGCGGTACCTTTTTAAAAGGGCCGTTTTTAACATACGCACATTTTGGGTTTCCACTTACGGTATTCCAAGATATGTATATGTTTCTCCATTACCAAGATTTTGAATGGTATATCCGCCTATGAGTTAAATTTCCCGATCGTCACGCGATGGTGTAGTTTGTAGTCGTCCTTGGTGTAGGTGGACGTAGGCACACTTGTCCAGTCCAAAGCTCATGCCAATCGCTTCAAAAAACCTATTCACCGCTTCCACAAGGATATTAAGATCCTCTTTCGAGGAAGCAAAGAGTTTAAGGTCGTCCATGTATAAAAGGTGGTTGACCTTTTACTCTTCTGTTCAGCGGGCCACATAGGTATCCAGAGCTTTTGCCTCGGAGGACAATAGATAGAGGCAAGAGGGAGACGCAGAAAAGTATCGGACTGAGGGAGTCTCCTTGAGAGACCCCTCTCACATGTGATATAGCTGGTAGTCATTTGTCTTTTGTCAGATGTTATGACAAATCTTGTCCGCCACAAGAGAATAAGCTCTTTCATGCACCTCACTATTTTCAGATGCACATCCAGGCACTCCAGGAGCTTAATAAGTAGCTCATGGTTCGTGTTATCGAATGCCTTATGGTAGTTAATCCAAGCCATGGACAGATTGCGTCGATACTTGATCGAGTGTTGAGTAAAACACCTGTCTATTAACAGGTTCTCCCTGCAACCTGCCAGCCCTCTCTTGCGTCCACGTTGTTCAAATATTGCACTCTCTACCGGTTGGATAGATGTTAATATCCTCCCTTTGAGGATACTAGTGAATACCGTACGTCCTTCCACTGGCCACTGCGGGATGGGTTATTCTCCGTTTAAGAAAGCAGTAAATATACGAGCTAGACGTTTTATTGAACAGACGGAAAGGATGAGTAGAAAAGTTGGAATTTCCGTGAATCCATTTTACTCGCCGTTCAAGGCGCTATTTCGCTGTTAAAAGAGATATTATTTTTTGCGTCCAGTGTTGCTTGATGGTCAAAAGTTTACACCTGTTCAGCGTGTGATTTGCTTTCCTTAAGTTTCGAGCAAGTGCCGTAACTTTTGGAGTGAACTTTTCATTTGATGTTATGTAGCTAATCACGCACGGAATAGTTGATGCATGCCGTCTCGCCGTTTCAATTTTAAACTGAAGCTGTGCAATACGCTCGCGAGTCTTACTCAGGCGTACTGAAGTATCGTTACTTCTATTGTCGCTAAGCAGAGAGACCGCCTTCTCGTAAACTACACAGTTCAGATTTCAGAGATTAACATCTTCGGGGAGAAAATCGGGGAGAGCATTATTATCTTCAGATAACACAGGACCACAAAATCTGAACGCTTGCAACATGGGCCAGACTAGGTGGGTCTTATATTTTCGGGGTCGCTGAATTCGAATCCGTTGTCCTGTTGGTCCCATCAGGTCAGGGCTAAGGTTAATTCAAGGTCAAACCTACAAAATTAATCTCTAACCAAATAAATCAGGGTACTTATAGGTTTTTCGGGTCGGTGAATTCAAATCCATTATCCGTTTAGTCCCATCAGGCCAGAGTCAGGGTTAGTTCGAGGTCAAACTTACAAAATTCATCGTTAATCAATTAAGTCAAGGTACCTATAGGATTTCGTGGTCGCTGAATTCAAATCCGTTGTCCGTTTGGTTCGACCTTGAATTGACCTTGACCCTGACCTGATAAGACCAAACTTACAACGGATTTGAATTCAGCGACCCCGAAAACCTATAGGTACCCTGACTTAATTTGTTAGCGGTGAGAGCGGCGGAAGGCAAGAGGTTGAAGAGGGGTCGATGGGGTAGAAGGTGAGCTGGTCGAGGGAGGCGATAGATAGGTATAAGGAGCAGTTAGGAAAGTTAAACTTTGAAGGGGAGTCTGTGGAAGAGATATGGGAGGATTTAACCCTCATAACTTACTTGCGGTCAGATCGACCCCAAAATCAACTTCAGACTAATATTTGAATAGGATCGCCTTAAATGTGCAGGCAGAGAGTAAAAGTCCAATTTTTATACAGTTTCTTCATTTATTATACTGCTCTTTCAGACAAAAATTGTTAACCTGATTAGAAACAATTATATCAATAAAAATAAATAAAAATATTGAATTCGTTATTGGACGTTTATTATTCTTTTTGTCTAATTATTCCTCCCATACGATCTTCAAAATAATTATACTTTTTCGAACAGACTCACGTGTAAGAATTTTCTTATTGATACGTGATATTAGAAGAGTACCCAAACCCAATTTTAGCTAAAAATATTAATATTGTAAAAGTTATGAATTTTTAATAAAAAAAATTTTTTTTTATCAATTTTAAATTTCGAGAATTTGTTTATAGACTTCAAAATAGTTTTTATTTTAAAAAGACCATCAGAATCTAATTTTTAGACATTAAATAGCGTCTGTAAATTTTGCCAAATTGAAAACTTGCATACAATCAGTATGACAACCTTTCAAAGTCAGCTGGGGTCAATTTGACCCCGTATAAGTAATACGTCATTTTTCGGAGGTGTAAGTGATGAGGGTTAAAAGAGAAAGTGAAAAGTTGCGTGCAAAAGAAGGTATTAAAAAGAAGAAGAAGCGAATGGTGAAGGTATGGTGGGATAGGGAATGTAAAAAGATGAAAAGGAAGGTGAAGAGGAAGTACAAGAAGTGGAAAGAGGGCACAGCGAAAAGGGAGGGGTACGTAGAAATGAGGAAGGAGTTTAGATTGATGTGTAAGAAGAAAGAACAGGAAAAGGAGAAAGATCTGGAAGAGGAGTTAGGAAATGTTAAGACAGAGGGGGATCTCTGGAAGATAATAAATAGGTTTAGAAAGCGTAGAGTAGGGATAAGCGAGAAGATAGGGAGTGAGGAGTGGAGGGAATTTTTTAAAGAATCATTTCAGGGCTCAGATTCAAGGAAGGGGGACGGTGGGAGTAGAAGAACGCGGGAGGCAGAGATGGAAGAATTGGATGATGAGAAGATAGAGAAACAGATAGGGAAGTTAAGAAGGTCAAAAGGAGGGATTCCCTGGAGGATGGAGAGAAGGGTTAATTGTCCCACTGTATAAGAAAGCAGATAGAAATATACAGGAAAATTATAGAGGGATTACGCTAATGAATACGGCGTATAAAGTATACGCGATGGTGGTGGCGGAGAGGCTGCGGAAGGATATTGAGGGGAAAGGAATATTGCCGGAGACGCAGGCGGGCTTTAGGGCGGGTAGAAGTACTATCGACAATATCTACGTACTGCAGCACGTGGTGGATAGAGAATTAGCGAAGAAGGGGTCGAGAGTGTACGCGTTTTTCATAGATCTCAAAGGCGCGTTTCCTTCGGTGGATAGGGGTAGGTTGTGGGAGGCGATGGACGATAGGGGAGTGGAGAGGGGCCTGATCGATAGGGTAAGGGAGATATATGAGGAGACCAAAGATAAAGTAAGGGGTGGGGAGGGGAGTTCGGAGGGATTCTGGATGGATAGAGGGTCAAGGCATGGATGTCCGCTTAGCCCAATGCTATTTGCGATTGTAATTGCGGATATGGAAAGTAAGCTGGAGGCCGGGGTGGTAGGAGCAGTCAGGATAGGAGGGGTTAGAATTTGGTCACTGGCGTATGCAGATGACATAGTGTTGCTGGCAAAGAGCGAGGAGGCCTTAAAGGAGATGATGAAGAGGTTGAGAAGGTACCTGGATAAGAGCAGGTTAGAGCTGAATGCAGAAAAGTCTAAGGTTATGGTGTTCAGGAAAGGAGGTGGGAGGGATAAGGGAGTGGAGGTGGAAGGGGGAGGTGGTGCAGAAGGTGAAAGAGTGTGTGTACCTGGGATTCGTGTTTCGGAGGAATGGGGGAGTGGATGGTCACATAAAAGAGAGAGTGAGGAGGCCAAATGTGGTGATAAGGCAGGTCTGGGAGTTGGGAAAGAAGTTATTCGCAGATGATTTTGAAAGGAGAATGAAATTGTTACACTCGCTAGTGATGAGTGTGCTGTTGTATGGCGTAGAGGTACGCGGGTGGAAGGAAAGTGAAGAGGTAAATAGGACACAGGAGAGGTATGTAAATTGGACATTGGGGTTGTCAAGGAACACCCCTAATTATATTGTCAGGAGGGAGACGGGGAGAACGATTATAGGGATTATAGCTGGGAGTCGGGCGTGTAAATATGAGGAGAAATTTTTGGAAGAGGGGGGGAAGTAAGATGGTTAGAGAGTGTTGGTGGGAGAAGGAGAACAGGAGAGGGGGTGGGAGGATGGAGGCTGAAAGGGAAAGGTATTTTAGAGCGAATGGACTACAGATAGATGAAGTGAGAAGGATGCATGAGGAAGGAAGGAAGGTATATGAGGTGGTTAAGAAAAACGGCATGGAGAGAGAGAAGGCAGCAGGGGAAGAGAGAATAAGAGAGTCAAGGTTTAACGGGAACTATGTGTGGATTATGCCAAGAGCGAGAGCGCAATATTTGTGTGAGAAAGGAGATAAAGGAAGTCAGGAGCTTATAGCGAGGATGAGATGTGGGTGCATGGAGGATTTAAATAGATTCTGGCTCTCTTGGGAAAAGAGGATGTGTCAACTGTGTGGGAAGGGGTATGCAAAAGTGGAGCATTGGCTGGAGGAGTGTGTAGCATGGGTGAAGGGAGTGTTGGGGAGGATGGAGAATAAGAGAAGGAAGGAGGAAGAGGAATGGAGGAGGAAAGATTGTAAATAAGAGAGAAGGTAGATATAAGTAGGATGTAAATATTGTAAATAGTAGATAAGCATTAGGTAATAGACGCGGAAGCGAGAGAGTAAGGACATGCGAGCGAGGCGAGGAAGGCAAGGCGATAAGAGCGTACGATCCTAGAGATAAGGTATGGATGTATGTTAGTTTTAAAGCTTACATTAAGAAAAATTATGTAAAAATGGAAAGTGTAAGCAAGTCAATTTTTTAAGGCCAACAAGCTGAAGAATAAACGTTTATACTATTACTACTAACTATAGGTATCCTGACTTATATGGTTAGCGATGAATTTTGTAGGTTTGACCTTGAATGGACCTTGACCCTGACCGGATGGGACCAAACAGATAACGTATTCGAGTTCAGCGACCCCGAAAACCTTTAGGTGCCGTGACTTAATTGGTTGGTGAGGAATTTTGTAAGCTTGACCTTGAACTGACCTTGAACTGACCTTGACAACCTATTCGAATTAAGCGACCCCAAAAACCTATAGGTAATCTGACTTATTTGGTTAGCGATGAATTTTGTAGGATTTGAATTCAGCGACCCCGAAAACCTATAGGTACCTTGACTTGATTGGTTGGCGATGAATTTTGTTAGTTTGACCTTAAACTGACCTTAACCCTCACCTGGTGGGACCAAACGGACAACGGATTCGAATTCAGCGACCCCGAAAATATAAGACCCACCTAGTCTGGTCCATGTTGCAAGGGTTCAGATTTTGTGGTCCTGTGTAATTTGTTCATCTTGCTGGAATGGTCGGTATGTTCGCTGTAGGACGTTGCTCTTCTTCTTGCCGAAAAAAAGCTTCATATCCGTTTTTGCGCAAAAAGGATACCTGATCTCTTAAATACTGAGGCGTTTTATGAGCATATTCCGGGTGCATGTTGACCCAACGGTCATCTAACCTCTGCATGAATCCTCTTCGCGCCGGTCTTTTGTTTTAGGCGTTATTCACTCTGCTCGCATTCTTTTTGGAAATTATTTTTCGCCACACTTTTCTGTTCTGGCATACTTCTCTAGCTTCTTTCACGTCCATGCATTTTTTCATGCAAGTTCTCCTGTTTCTATGGCTTAAGGATTAAGGTTTCATTGACACATTCTAACTATTCCTTCCGCGGTCTGCCTCTTGACATACTGCCATTTACTTAACCTTCATACACTTGTTTCGTTAGACGTTCAACTTTCATTCTTTCAACATGACTTTTCGCTTCTCACTTTGCCCATCAGTGTTTTCCCGCAACTGGTGCGCAGAGGTTTTATGCCAATCGCGTTAATTTTACTCTTATCCTTTTCCTGAAAGGTCTATGTCTCGCCACCGTATAGCACAGTTGGTACAAATATAGAGTAATGATTGCCATTTTAGCCTTTGTTAAAAAATTTTTTCTTCTGAGAATGGACCCTGCTCTGCCGATAACATTCTGACCCTTGTTTATGCGCGTATTTAACTCCCCATCTATCTTCTCGTCACTAGTGAATAGGCTACCTCGATATATGTACTTATCAACTTGTTCTAATCTCTCAGCATTTAGGACGATGTTGCACATTGTTTTCTCACCTTTTCCTTCAAACAATATGATTTTTGTTTTATTTACGTTAATTTTGAGGCCTATGTTCTTCATGATTGTATTTAGTTTGCTCAACATTCTTTGCAAGTCTTCGATTGATTCTGTTATAACAACCTTGTCATTTGCGAAAGCTAACCCACGTACCCTCACTGTCTCGAGATCTACACCTTCTTCGTTGAAGAGGGCCATTCTTAAACACTTGTCCATAAATATGATACATAGCCATGAGGACTGTAATATTAATGTCTTTTTGACAAAGAGAATTAATATGTCTTCGGCACCTTAATCTCCTTATTTCAATCAATCAACTATACATACGTTGGGCGCCAGACCTTTCTTGGGTCAAAAACAACAAAATCACGATCATTAAACAAAATAGCAAAAATGAATCCAACGATAAAATTTTGACTTTCAAATTCTAGACTCGACAAACAAACGACATTATTGAGATTACGATGTACCGGAATTAGAACTCACTTCAATTCAAACTAGCTCAGACCCCAAGAGGTAAGATTAGTCAGGACGCGTGGTTTCGTATTGATAAGGGTTTCTTACTCGTAAATGATAATACAGCGGATCATAATAGCAATTAATCAAGTTTCCATTTATTTTAATAAATTAATACAGTTGGTGGAACAAAGATCGATCGATAATCACAAAATTTACGATTTCTTATACCTACAATTTTAGTCTGACGTCTTCAAAAATACTTTTCGATTTTTATAGCAAAATGAAACAGAATTCCGTTGAGAACGTTTACAATTAGATCCTTTGAAACACAAAGTGAATTGACTTGAACAATATTAACACATTGCCCGTCCGATACTCCATGATTTCGCGGAATTTAACAATGATATCCTATCTTAATTTATTCTAATGAATTTTTCGTAAGAAGGGACCGTGGGAAACAACTAGTTATTATTCAAGTGCACTAGGGGTTAGGTAACAACAAAAGATTCAATCGTGGGAAACCTCATGGCCACGTGACAAACCTAACCTCAAAATCAATTATGGGAGCTTTCTGGGCAAAAAATGAAATTTTAGGGCTTTTTTGGCCACCTAAAATCAGAAAATGTTATCTTGGGCTTTCTTGACCAACTAGATAAACTTTAGGGCTTTCTCAGCCAACTAAAATAAGACAAATTGAAATTTACGGGCTTTCAAACAAACTAAAAAAAAAAGACACATTATAAATGCTTTCTTGGCAAACAAAAAAAAGGGACTGAGAGATTTCACAAGATTAGATGTTGAAAAATCTTACCGGCTGATTCACCGAGTGCAAAAAAATTTACCCTCCTCTGGTAGCGTTCGGAACGACCTGGCAGGGATCCTCGAAAGAGCGACGAAAAACTTTGTATATTGGTCAAACTCGGTGGCTACCACGGTAATGAGACAAGAGACGACAGACAAGAGGGTGAATACTGACTCGCTCGAGAATTTGTAACCTATCCTACGAGCATTTACTAAGTAACAGGCGTGGTTTTCTCATTCGAATCGCCTCTGATGAAGATGAAGTGGATGTCGTGTTGACGAGGAATCCTGAAGATTTCTGGGACCATCCAGGTTTTGTAGAAAATCCAGGTGATTTCCAGTCCATGTCTGCAAGCGATTCCCAGTTGAGATTTGCAGATGTTAGGTTGGCAGCAGCGCCTTATGGTTGAACTGGCGGGAGAATCCAAATGGTAGAATCAAGGTTTTGGTTGGAGTGGTGAGTTGGCTGAGTCTCTTCGGCGTCCAGATGATTTTCAACCTCCTGCGATGTCCCACGATGATGATGTTGACTTCAAACAAGGGTTTACATGTAGAAAAAATTAAAATTTCGGAACGAATCAGCGATAAGAATTTACATTACAAACTAAATCGAAACGAATCATGGAGTATCGTGTAGCCTCAGTAGTGTACCAGATATTATAATTTATAATTTTATGAATTATCTTTAATTTAAATATTATCATGAAGTATGTCTTGCGAGTTGAAAATTGCAACATCACAGGACATAACGCATCGTTTAAATTGGGATTTCTGATGCATTGTGTTCTACGCCGCAGTTCTGTTGTCCTATAACTTCACCTCCTAATAATTCTTTAAACGAGACTTTCAAAGCGTCTACTAACCCGTCTGTATCATATAGCATTTCACCTTCGATGTTTCTCATGCTGACAAACTCTGTACTTTTAGTTCCCTTCATATATTTATAAAACAGTTTCTTGCTTCCTCAAAGTCGTTTTGTATTTTCTTCTCTTCTTCTGTTCTGATTGTATCTTTACTCTCTTTGTCTAGTCGTTTAACTTTTCTATTTTTGTGTTTGTAATCATTTTTGAGCCTAGGGAGCTTCCAAAAATCACGAGGCCCAATTTTGGCC
>CAKNWW010202141.1:0-13170 GCA_932074435.1 Andricus kollari
GAATACAACTTTATGTGCACCAATAATTATCAATATTGTTGTACCATACATGCGCCGAAATGGAAGACTCTCTGCTCAGAACTATTTGTTTGGGCTAGTATAATTTGTTGTGTTTTGTTTACGTTGTTCTTGTCTCTCGCTCTGTACAGTTCGTATTCTCCGCGCGCGAGCCAGCACATGCGTGATAAAGCACGAGCATCAGTCGGCGAGAGCAGCACGCGCTCTATATCTATATATATCGCCGTTTCAAAAAATCGCTCGTTTCTTAAGATTGTACACTGATCAAAATGTATTTGACAATCGTTTTTTATGTAAAATGACCTCCTCGACCACGTGGTCGCATTATTTTTTCCGTACGATCAGTATTTCCTGTGAAAAACGCGAAAAACTCCGAAAAATCAATTTTTGGCGAGAGAAAAGCATTTTAAGTGAAAATTAATTTCAGATTCGGGTTTCTCACCCCAAAAATAGGGTGTATGCAAAAATGCATCCATCTCCGATGCAGCCTTAAAAATGTTATTTCAGAGCTTCGTTGACTGGACTATAGACTTATCATCTGTCTGTTGGAAAGCTTGAAGGTGCGTCCACACAGAGTGAGATGCATAGAGAAATTGATGCGTTTAGAATTTTGTTTTCATGCTCCACTCAATTCAAAGCATTTGTCATCATTACTTTTCCAACTTTCCATCAATATTTTGAACCTTGAAATTAAGGACATTCATTATCGTTTGAATTGTATTAATTCCAGATTAATTAAAATTGAATCTTTGATTGGTAACATAATTCCACATGATATTCTAAATAAATTTTTTGTATTCGAAAACTTGAAATTGGGAAAATTTTTTCATTCAAAAAAACTCTTATCCAGCACAATTTTGAAAGATTACGTTTGAATAAAATTTTTAATAACAGTATCACCAATTGCACCAGAAGTGCCAAATTTTCTGGAACTAAGATTTTCGGACAGTAGTCTCCGTTGCACACTCGAGGCCTGACATTGTTCTCCAAGACGCCGCGAAACGAAATATATTCGTGATCGAATTCTCGGCTCCGTCCGAATACAGCATCATCTCCAAGAAGAAAGAAATTGAGGAAAGTTATCAAGACCTTAAAATGGAGCTGCAACCACTGCACCAAAAATATTCGGTACATGTAACTGTCCTTGTGAAAGGTGCTCTCGGAGGTGCGAAACCATCCCACATAGTGAGATGCATAGAGAGATTGATGCTCGTTTGGAAAACTAGATTTACTAACTCCTCAGGAAATTATCGCGTGACAACGAACAACGTCACCTACCGGGCGTCTTTCAGGGCGATACCATGAGCCCCTTGCTTTTTGCATCACTCTTCTGCCTTATCTCCCGCACTACGAAAGTCTTCTGAATTCTGTGCACCCTGATATATATTTTTTTCTATTCTTTAGGAATCAACCCGAAGTGTCTATGACAAAGCCACCGAACGCGTCCTCGGGTTGCGGATAGAGGGTCCCTGTACCAATGGTTTCTGCTGAATATGGTTACAATAATTAATAAGCAGGCGCGAACAATTGTCCAGGGATGGTCCCGAAGGAATAGCTTCTAAGCGGGGGCGTGACAACCGTGCTCTACAAGGATGGATGAACCCTTTTGCCTAGCTGCTCTTGAGAACAGCAATTGTAACACCAAACATAGTTGTAGTAAGTGCGGTTCAAAACAATCGAACGCGCAGGGCTCATTGAGCGGCAGCATCTCATTACTTTCAGTTGGACGGATCGACTCAGGGACGACCTGCTGGAGTGCTAGGATACCAGTATGGCCCCTGAACGAAAAGGTTACATGGCGCGCCTGCATACGCTCTGGTGCCAGAAACACCCAGAGCTCTCGCATCCTTCGCATAAACGTCTGCGAAACCGCGCCAAGGAACTCCGGAAAAGGGGTTATATAAGCAGAGGGCCTACTCAATCGCAGGCAAAAAGCCGGCACGAGAGAAAAAGAGGCGACACTGAGACCAACCGCGAGCAGGCATTCAATAGAGGAAGAGCGATGCTTTAGGACCCGGAGAAACATCAACATTCATGTTTCTCTCAAGCCCAAAGATCTGGCTAAACTGGATGACGAGCTTCGTGGAGATTATTCTGCAGAACCCGACCTCTGTACTACGAGGTTTGCCTTTTATATTTTGAGCCTAATAATGAAAAGACAATAATTGATCACCGAAAATGGCTTTATTGTTTTTCAAAGTATTCTCCCTGAAACTCAACACACTGTTGCATGCGCTTGAACCAATTTTCGAAACATTTTTTCCACTCCGATTGAGGCACCTCCGAAACATGCATTTTGAACGCATCAACCGCTTCTTCAGGCGTCGAAAAACGTTGACCTCGTAATTTATTTTTTATGTATGGGAATAAAAAAAAGTCATTAGATGCTAAGGCAGGGCTGTAGGCTGGATGACCCATCATTTCGACGTTTTCAGCCCTCAAAAAGTCCCTTGTTGCAGCGGATGTGTGAGAGCTCGCATTGTCGTGGTGGAGGAAGATTCGTCTTCGCCGGCTGATTTTTCTCATTTTTTCAAAGATCTCCGGTAAACAAATGGTTGTATACCATTCCGAATTGACCGTCCGACGTTGCTCCAACGGCACAGTTCCTACATGGCCGGTTTTTTTAAAAAAACAGGCAACCATTTGCTTCGAAGTGCTTCGTGCGCGAACAACTTTTGTCGGATTTGGCTCATCTTGGAAGATCCACACAGTCGACTGCTGCTTAGTTTCAGGCTCATAAGCATAAATCCATGTTTCGTCACCTGTTACGATGTCATAGACATGCCTTGTATCAGCGCGATCGAATTTTTTCAGCATTTGTTTTGACCAATCCACACCAGCCTTTTTTTGAGCGATTGTCAAGTTATGTGGGATCCAACGGCAACAAATTTTTTTGACAGCCAAATGTTGATGTAAAATTGCTTGTATGCTGGTCCCACTAATGCCCAAGGATGCCTGAATCTCACGATAAGTCACATGACGATCTTGCATTATTAGTTCACGCACAGCGTCAATTTTTTCTGGAACAACGACTGATTTTGGGCGACCTTCACGACTTTCGTCACTGAGCGAACTGCGGCCATATGAAATTCGTTGTACCAGCGTTTCACAGTGGCAAAGGATGGAGCTTCATCGCCAGAAGTCGAAGTGTGTTGATCGATGCACTCTTGTCTTGATAAAACACGTGGAAAATCGCTGAGACAATATTTTCAAGTCACTGAAAACAATTCAGGTTATGCTCAAGTGACAAAACGTTCTGAAGAAGGTTATGGTTAAAAAAGTCAAACTTTCAATTGGAATCGTCAGACGGCACCTATAAACACTAGTATTGCCAAGGCTCAAAATATAAAAGGAAACCCTCGTATCAGTGGTAGTGTGTATAATGCAGTGAGAGCGTTGGCAGAAGCAAAACGTAAAACAAAACCAACGGTTGATCATAAGACAAAAAGACGAATGCATCAACTTAGCACCAAGATAGGCTGTGCAGGCAGTACGGTCTCGCATTCAGTGCATGATTGACCACATAACATCTGGCAGGACTTTCATTGCCAAGGCTCGACAGTTCGCGCGCGAACTGCGAATCTGTCATCACACACTCAACAAGTCAAAGCTACTGACCATCAAGCAGCATATTGTTGACATAATAGGAGTACTATCTAACGCTAGGAGAAGTCTAGAGCTGAGAGAGAGGTGGGTCAGAGAAAATCAACAGTGCTTCTCTTACCCATCTCGACTCTTCCAAGACCCTCCAGTTACTGGAGGAGCTTCAGAGCTTCAAGGAGCTGTGCAGTGCCCTCATAACACCTGAGGAGGAATGCCCACCTATTACTACTGAGGAGGCGAAAAACGTATTAA
This sequence comes from Andricus kollari, assembly GCA_932074435.1. Classification (NCBI taxonomy): domain Eukaryota; kingdom Metazoa; phylum Arthropoda; class Insecta; order Hymenoptera; family Cynipidae; genus Andricus; species Andricus kollari. Next base: position 3,874 of record CAKNWW010202141.1, read on the forward strand.
TTGGCATGAGGAACATGAAGAATTCCGCTCCGGGACCAGATGGTATCAAGACCTCCTGGTGCAAGAAGTTTCCTTTATCCCAACAGCATCTGGCCCTCATTTTCACCTGATATTTGAAGTCGGAAGAGCCTAGTCTGGTGTAGTTGGTGGAAGGGCGCACAGTGCTCTTGCCGAAGACGGGAAACTTAGCTGACCCTGAAAATTACAGGCCAATAAATTGTCTGAATACACTGTATAAGGTCTTCACAGCTATCCTAAATGATAGGATTGTTCGGATAATTGGACCTGTGTGGCGACAGATATACAAACAACGCGGCTCAAAGAAAGGCGTAGCAGGAGGTCGGGAGGACCTGCTTATCGATAGATGTGTCTGTAAGGAAGCAGCATGCTATCAGCGTTACCTATCGGTGCCCTGCATTGATTACTGGAAAGTTTTTTATTCAACCTCCCATAGGCTTATCATCTGTCTGTTGGAAAGCTTAAAGGTTCATCCACACATTGTGAGGTGCATAGAGAGATTAATGCCGCTTTGGAAAACCAGATTTACTATCTTCTCAGGAAATTATCGTGTGACAACGAACAACGTCACCTACCAGAGGGGCGTCTTTCAGGACGATACCATGAGCCCTCTCTTCTTTTGCCTCACATTCTTGTCACTATCTCTCGCACTTCGCTATTCCGAAGTGTACCTCTACGGCAAACCTGGAAATCGAAAGTAGGTCACTCATATATTCAACATGGATGATCTCAAGATCTTTGCTAAAAATCAAGAGAAACTACATCTAGCTCTAGACATTGTCAAAGAGTACACTGAAGCAATTGGAATGGAGTTCACGTCAAAAAAATGCCCCAAGGTTTATTTGGAGAAATGAAAACCTAATGGCATCTCGGAAGACCCTGAGCTCGTCGACAGAAGCGCCATACGACACCTTGGCGCTTGAGAGATCTATACATACCTGGGCGTGCCACAGAGCCCCATTTGGGACGTGAGATCTATAAAGGATACTCTCCGATGCACATACAAACGTCTCATCTGATGGATTTGGTCTTCTGAACTGTCGGCGAAGAACAAAGTATCTGCGCCGAACATGCTTGCCGCCCCAGTAGTACTCTATTCATTTGAAGTGGTTCCGTGGACGAAGGACGAGCTCAGATCCCTCGATATCGGGCCCCGAAAGGTTATGCACATGAACAAAAGCATGCATCTTAAATCTTCTGTTCCGCGACTTTACATCTCACGCCATCAAGGTGGTCGCGGAATACTGAATCTTGAATATCTTCACAACAGGATTATTCTGGGTACAGCACGTATAATCGCAAATGGAAAAGACCCTCTTCTTAAAATGGTCAGGAAACACGAATAAGTGGCAAAATGGCGTTCATGTACAAAGCAACGGAGGAGGCTGCTGAAACACTCGGCCTTGACTTCAATATCAGGGGTGAGCAAAATCCATCCAATTTTATCCATCTCGAGTGCTCACTTTGATATCAAGAAACTTAAAATTTAAGAATGTAATAATTTCACTTTGATGCCACATAATTCGAACAATATTTAAATTGATATTATGTCAAATCTGGGTGGCCGCTGAACCGATAAACCACGGTTTAAAGTTCAAAAAAAGAATTATTTTTTCATTTTAGATTTTCAAAAAAAGAATTACCGGATTCAGTTGTAATCAGGCAGGTTTTACACTTCAAGTACCTGAGTAAAAAAATTCTTCTTTAACCTTCGAGAATTGTTCACCTGATTCAGATATTTAAATTTTCTTCTGAGATTCTGACGAGGTTCAGTCTTTTCTCACGGAAAATCTGTAAACAGTTCAAAATTAACAAAATTACGGCGCTTTGTTTGAAAATATTTGAAAATATACAAAACAACAACATTTTTTTCCAATTTTTCGTTTAATTTGTCTTGTATAAGGAACGCATTCTGCGATCAGTCACGTATTAAAAAAAATCACTTTAAAAATGCAGGGAATTTTAATAAGAGGAACATTAAATAATTTTAATAAATAACATATTTAAACATTTTAATTTGAGACTGTGTTATTCCACTTATATAATTTTTTATATTGAAAATTTATAAGATTAGAATTCTCGCCTTTAAATATGAATAGCCATAGAAAATGAAAAATTATTTAGGGATTCCAGAATCTGGAACGAAAATTTCAATGATCAATTTAACTTAAAAACTACTAATGCTTAATGACAAAATTGGTATTTTTTAAAAACAACTGTCAATATTTAAATATTTGAATAACTTTCAATAAATTTTTTTTTCAAATAGGAAAAATTCGTTTTGGCAAATTTGTCTAAAGAAAACATATTTGTTCACCAAAAAATAATGCAAGTCGAAGTGTAGAACCTGCCTTATATGAAATAGATCGGTCAAATAATAAAATATCATTCAACCATTGTCAGAGTGTCTAGCGGACCAGAAAATAGCAAAAACCCGTGGAATTTTATTTAACTAGGAAAGAAATGGGAATTTTATTTAGGATCGGCAATTTTTTTCTTCTAACGAAAAATCTACTTTTTCTACTTACCTTCTTTTAATTGTTTCGTCGAGAAGCAGAGAGAGCAAAGTCTGACTTTAAAGTTATTTCAATCTGAATTATATGTGAGCTGAAATTTTTTCTCAGAAGTAGTTGAAAGCTATCAGAATTCTCTAGGAAAAAAAATAAGGTAGACATTTTAATAGATATTACTAAACTACTTTTGAAATATATTTTTGAAAAATTCACAGAATGAAAACAAAATATATTTAAATTGTTTGGGGGAAAAATTATCGGCAAAAGCCTGAAATTTTAAATTGCCTGATTCAATAGACGCCCTGATTGTTCTTTCTGATACATTTTAGAAAAAGAATACGATAACATCATAAACTATTTTTTGAATGGCCAGGAAACATCCTTGATGACAGATAATAGACCGGGAATTATTTTCCTAGATAAAAACGACCACAATGAAAATTGAGGGTTTTGAAAATTGAGCTATTTGAAAATTGAAGCCTTTTCAGTGTTCAAAATCGAACCCTTTTGAAATTATTTGAAAGGCCTTAAAAGATTTGTAACCCTTGCATGCAAATGCATTATGTATACAGCTGAGCATATAGTAAAATATAAATTATACTGTAAATGTGCTGATTTTTTCATAAACAGATGATTTATTTTTGAAGAAATGATGATGTTCTTGTGTCATAATTTGTTTAAAGATATGTACATAATATTAAAAAAAAAAGTTCGTGTTTTCAAACTGCTATTTGTGGAAATTAATGTTTTTTTTATAAATGTTTTAAATCAAATAATATAACATTAAAATTTCCATAATTAGAAAATTTCAAATGGAAACCTTCAACACTGAACAATTTACAAGTGACAAATTGTAAATGTTCGTCTTCGCATATGAACAATTTTGTATTAAAGATTTTAAACCGTAAATACTTGAAATTTAAGAATATTTGACTGGAGAAGATAAGCTAAACGATTCTAAAACTAAAACATTTAAATATTGCGATTTTAAATTGTATATTTTAAAAATATTCAAAATACATACTACAAAGTACATATTAAATATATTTGAAAATGAACCCCATGAAATTGTTCGATTAGAGCATAATATAAACGAGAATTATAAGATTTACAACTGATCTTGATGTTACGTACCAAGAGATGTAACTTACCTTATATTTAATTTAATTTAAAGATGGTTCCTCGTTTTAGATTCTAATTTATAATAAACCAGAAAACTGGGATGAGGGTAACTACCGACTAAAGGAAATAAATCAATTAAACATGAATTTCAGTTTTATAAATGAATTCAGATTTATTTAAATAATCACAAATGGATTGAAATAAAATATAAAAGTTAAGTTAGAAGATCAAAAATGTTATGATGTAGCTGGAGTGCTCTTTCTTCCATTACCCCTTCTTGTTTGGTTTTAGTCCACCTTAAATAGGGACGACTAGTTAATGAAACAATAGAGTAAAGAGATGAGGCCGAGGTGACCAGGTCAATGAATCTGGCCTCCGTTGTCCCTTTGTGGCAGGTGCTCCTTTGAATTCTGACTCAAGGTTTCCGCACATAAGTTAAAGTTTAAAGACTTATGACACACTGATGTTACTTAGTTGGCGGGCCGAGTACCTTGGACCGGAGTTTAGGATTTCAATGGTTCTTTGTTGTACTGACTTGGTATTCTAAACTAAACTGACTTAAACTGCTCTAAACTGATCTTCTGCTTCCAAATCTGCTGTATTTATACACGAGATCCCTCTTAAGATTTCTATATGGGTGAGTGTTATTAGAAGTAGGGATTCATCTTTGTATCAATCAGTGTTGATAATCAATTATGTAGAAGAGAGGTAGGGGTCTAATTATCCAATGTATGTCCATATGCAGAAAGTGTCGCAGTAGCTATACTGCATTATATCCCTTCCCTGTCCAAATGGGTAATTAGTAGGATAGCCAATCAGCGATGAGGAATCATGATGTGCCCAAATATGGGGAATGGGGCAGTTATCAAAATATATGGTATGCCTTCCTAGATGACAAAGGTTGACATTCTAATGCGTAGAAGGGCATAAAGTTTGCGTGTGCCATTTGTGAGAGGCTCACCCTCCTATAGCTATCATATTAATTAAAATATTCATCGCTTTTCTATCGAAGATGCAGGTGTCCGTTGCATAGAAATAAGTAGGTCAAGATGCTTAAATCATGTAGATGAGTAGTGTAGGTACCAGCATTTTGTAAACGTATGGGACTGAAAATCTGTTCCGTTCTTAGGGTTGGCTTGCTGATTAATTTATAGCTCTTCAATTAATGTGTGTCTCCTTGCTGTGTTAGTTCTTCAAATTCTATGAGGCCACTCATTTTAGTCTACTGTGCTGTATATGAGCTGTAGGTACCAGCATTTTAAACGTGTAGGATTGAAAATGTTGCTAGTTTTTTTGGTTACCTTGATGATTAATTTATAGCCCTTTAATTGTTGCGTGCCCGTTTGTAGTGTTAGTTATGAGAGAATTTGTGTGTATCGCTCATTTTCGGTTACTGGGTTGTGTAAGTGCTATAGGTACCGGCATTGTATAAGCGTATGAGATTGAACATGCAGTCAGCATTTCTAGTTGCCATGTTGATTAAGTTATGCTACAGCTGATCTTGGTCTATTGCGTTGTTCCTTACAAATCTGATCTTCACGAATGATCTTAACAATATTAGGTTTGTTTATAATATGATTTTAATAATAAGAACTGGACATTGGATATGAGATTTCATCTTGTTGTTTTATTATTGAATATAAATGTTTTGTTGTTTCAATCTATTAAATATAAATTTTATGTAGTTATAATCTATTGAGTATAAATGTTATGCAGTTATAATCTATTGCTTATAATTAATTATTATTATTGTAAAAGTCACGGGCCATGACATTAATGACATTTTTCGAATGAGCACAAGTTTAGTAAGTTCTAGAATTGAAAGAATTTTCAAAAAGTACTAAAACTCAGCTTTTAACCGTTTTTCAATTTTAAGAGCAGTGTTTAGTAGATGTCAAATATTTTTTCTTTAAATATACATTCCATGTAGCATTTAATTAATGTTAAGATTAATCAAAGTGTTAACTAATGTCTATCTCTACCGTTTCATCAATGAAGGAACCTAAGCTTTTCTTTGAAACCAAAATAAACCCAAAAATGGCATTTTTTATTTACAAATGTAAAACTTAAAACAATTCTTTATTTAAAATTGTTTTATTCCGTAGGGTTAATTAAAAAAATGATTATAATTAAATCTTTAGTCAAAAATATTGGCATCCATGAAAATATTAAAATTAGGGTAGTATATGAGCTTTCTTCAATCATATCGTATAGTAACCAGAATTCACCATTTCTTATATTATTTAATTCGTTTCAAAAATGTTTAGATCTCCTGATATTTAAATTTGTGATAGTATGAATTTTTAAATAGTTTATGTTTGAATATTATAAAATGAAAATCCACGTACGTGAAAGCACGCTCTGCGCGTGTGAATTTTTTTGAAACAATTTTTTAAGAAAAATTTAATTAATAATTTTAGTTTAATTTAATTCATGGAATTTCAAATGATTTCTTCATATTTTAATGAATTTTTACGAGTCACGATGATTTCAAGGGATTTTAACGAACTATACCATTGCTTAAAAAAATATTATTTCTACTCTCTGATCCCTGGATCTCTGATGGCAGTATATTACAAGTATATATCATACATTTTTGTCCACAACAAAGTTCAGACGTACGAAGGACGTATTCGAGATGCCCAACGAGAGGAAGGATCGCAGTAAGCTATCTGAGAGGCACAGAGCACGGTTCATTCGCAAAGAAGCAGAGAAGATAAACTCAATCAATTGTCAAATCAACTGAAACATTATTTACAGAGCCATGCAATTCAAAACATGTTGGTATTTTTACATCCAGTGAATAGAAACTTTCAAGTGCCATAAAAATTAAACATACATAAGTTAAACAAAAATGTGTACAAATTAAACAAAAAGATGAAACTTTAGTGATTGTCGCAATGATGCATACGAATAATTGAATATTGCCCAAAAACACGTAGATCAAATGTTTATTCTTCTTTTTCTTTACAACTGTAAACTTTATCAATAAAAAGGAATAAAAATTGTTTCGGATTCTGGAATTTTTAACATATCACAATTTAAAATAACATTTTTTTTAACTGAGCCGGGATAGGAGTTTTTGATACTTTTCCTATAAATAAATATATTTAGTGTATGCGCTCGAAAAAATGTTTAAACTTAGTAATTGGCTTTATATAGATGCCTTAGATATAAATATTTCATGTATACTTTTTGATAAAATTCAATTCGTACATCTAAAAAATAAATTTGACACTAAATAAATTAACTATATTAAAATCGTTACCTGAAACAAATCGTTCAATGACATTGAATACAAAATGGATATCAGTCAATACAGTTAAAAATTTTTTGGTTGTTGTTTGTACATTTTGTTTTAAAATCTTATGTAGTCATCCTCTTTACACATAAAGAAGAGACTACTCGTCGTAAACGTTTTTAAGTCATTATTGTCGGAGTGGTAAAATTGTAAAATCCATGTTGTGAAAACTGAGCCAGGACGACATTTTGATAAACACATTCAGTAATGAGAAGGTAATATGGCGTCATATTTCAATTATATTATTAGATTTATTGAGTAATTATAGTAATTATAGCTAAAGTCACAGCAACGCGCCAAAATCTTCTAAATTGAAAAAACAAATCAATTTAATAAGCATTGATAAACATCATTAATATGCATTCTCTTTTAGTTTGTAAATTAACACACAAATTATTGTACTTTTTAATAAAAATCGATTCTATAATTTTTCTTTTGTATGTAATAATTTCTTTTGCTAACATTCTGATGTTTTTGAATTCAAAATCGAAATAATGATCAAAAGACCAAGCATGTTGAGATAGGCCCGTGTTGTTATTACCGATCCTGCAATCTCTTTTATGTTCAGATATTCGCGTTTTTAGTCTTCTGCTAGTTTCACCTATGTAAATCTTTGAACATCCTTGACATTCTATGAGGTAAACAACACCCGATAAATTTTCTGTTGATTCATTATCTTTTTTTTTTAATTTTGTACAAATTCTCTAATTTATTATGGTTTTTGAAATATACGTTTACATTAAATTTTTTAAGAGAACTTCTAATTCGTTCTGATAAACCTTGTATATACGGAAGAGTTAAGCTTTTATCATTTTTATTTAGTGTTTCTAACCATTTTGACTTTTTACTCTTACTGGAATTATTATAAATTTCATGTGTTCTTTCTTTAATTATACAATTTATAAGAGGTAATGGATAATTATTGATAATTAAGGTTTCTTTGATTTGTGTAATATTATCTTTTCTAAACTGAACATCGCTAAGTTTTATGCCTCTGTCTATTAAATTTTTTATTAGTCCTATTTTTCGTTCAAAAGGATGGTGTGAGTTGTAATTTAAATACTGACCAGAAAATGTAGGTTTTTTATACCAGTTTGTAAGAATTAGCCCATCATCTTTTTTTATCACTGACAAATAGAGTGTTGTTTTTTTCAGTCTCGTGAGTAAATTGAACCGACTCATCGATGCTATTGAACACGTTGACAAATTCCTGGATCTTATTAGTTGGAATTATAGCAAACACATCATCTACATAACGTTTATAACAAAGGCGCTTGAAATTCAAAAGTGACAACGCTCTCGATTGTATGTCTTCTAATACGATATTTGATATGATTGGAGATAATGAAGACCCCATTGAGCATCCTGATGTTTGTTTGTAATAACATTTATTGAAAGAAAAAACTGTGTTGTTAAAGACTGTTCTAACACGACAAGTATTTCGTTTTTTGAGATTTTGGTTAAATTTCTATATAGATTTAATTTTTCTCTAACACATTCCATAGCCAAATCCAGAGGTATATTGTCAAACATAGACACCACATCTAGAGACACCATGGAATGTGAAGAAGGAATTTTTAAGTCTTTTATTTTTTCTCTAAAATTCCAGCTATCTTTTAAAAATGAATCTGTGGTACCTTGAACTGGTTTAAGAACTTTTGCTAAATATTTCAAAAACCATAATAAATTAGAGAATTTGGACAAAAATAAAAAAAAAAGATCATGAATCAATAGAAAATTTATCGGGTGTTGTTTACCTCATAAAATGTCAAGGATGTTCAAAGATTTACATAGATGAAACTAGCAGAAGACTAAAAACGCGAATATCTGAACATAAAAGAGATTGCAGGAGCGGTAATAACAACACGGGCCTAGCCCAACATGCTTGGTCTTTTGATAATTATTTCGATGTTGAATTCAAAAAAATCAGAATTTTAGCAAAAGAAAATACTACATACAACAGAAAAATTATAGAATCGATTTTTATTAAAAAGAACAATAATTTGTGTATTAATTTACAAACTGAGAGAATGCATATTAATGATGTTTATGAATGCTTACTAAATTGATTTGTTTTTTCAATTTCAAAGATTTGGGCGCGTTGTTGTGACTTTAGCTATAATGACTAGAATTACTCAATATCTAATAATATAATTGAAATATGACGCCATATTATCTTCTCATTACTGAATGTGTTTATCAAAATGTCGTTCTGGCTCAGTTTTCACAAAATGGATTTTACAATTTTACCACTCCGACAATAATTACTTAAAAACGTTTACGACGATTAGTCTCTTCTTTATGTGTAAAGAGGATGACTACATATATATAAAAGTTTGTCAT
>CAKNWW010202153.1:0-10549 GCA_932074435.1 Andricus kollari
AAACGAATATTCAACGAATTAGATTAAATGTTAACGAAAATGATGAATCTTCCAAAAAAGAAAGGACTTTTATAATGTTAATATTATTAAAATATACTTTCGTATTTATCTAATTAAAAATACACATGCAATTAAGATGATGATGAACTGATATCTCACCCAAAGTTACCTCATTACAAGCACCGCTTTGCAATAATAATTGTAGTATATGTAGTGATGAAGTGAAGTTGGACGTTGAGCATCCTAAACTCACCACATTTACTTAATTAATCCAATTAACGTTACCTAGTACATAGTGGGATTGGAATAATTAATTGCTTTCATCAAAGAAGAAATACTGATATCATATGTACTTTTTCAAGCAAATATTAATTATAATTTGAAAAAGGGATGATATTCATAATTTCTTTTTTTCGAATTTTTTTGGTTTCAGATTTCAATTTCAGGCTTTTTACAAAAATAAGGGAATAAGGTCAGTTTTCAAGCTAAAAAGACAAATATTAGGGACGAATGAAAAATCCCAAAAAATAAAATTCTCGACACTGTAACATTCACCAATTGGAAAATTTTGGAATTATAAAATTCCAGAATAATTAAATTTCCGAATAATAAAATTCCCGAATAGGAAAATTCCCGAATAATGAAATTCTCGAGGGACGACTTAAAAATCCAGAAAATCAAAATTCCTGTCACTGCAAAATTTCCGAATAATAGAATTTCGGAATAATAAAACTCCCAAATTTGAAAATTTCCGAATAATAAAATTCCGGCATTATGAAATTCTTCAGTGACGCTTTAAGAATCTGGAAAAATAAAATTCCTGACACTGCCTCGATGTCATTTTTGAAATCGTTCTCTAGCTCTGCGGTCCCTAATTCTCCTCTGGTTAAATGCACTGTTCTGCATTGATCTAGTCCGAACTCCATGTGGATATAATTGGAAAACTGCTTTGTGACAGCGATCACTTGCTGCAGTTTCTGGTCCGAACTTGCGTATATATTCAGGTCATCCATGTATAGAAGGTGGGTCACTTGATGACCATCCTCGTTATCATATACTCGGAACCCATGAGACATGCTATTTAGTGTTTTGCTCAATGGGTTCAACGCTAAACAGAACAATAATGCACTGAAGGAGTCTCCTTGGAATATACCCGTCGTAATGCGTATAAATCTAGTTATCCTTGATTGTTCATGATCAAAATACTTGATTCTTGTACCCCAAAGCATCATCGGACGACTTAGGAAGTCAATGATGCGTGGGCAAATTTTGTATATTTTTATAAGACTCCAAGCAAATAGTCATGTGGTATGGAAGGAAACGCTTGCTTGTAATCAATATACGCCATGAGTAAGTTTCTTTGATGTTTACGAGCTTTCGTCATGGCAACGGCGTCTACGGTGACTAGATCTTTACTGCCTTGCGAGTTTTTACAACATGCTTTTTGTTCTACTGTAAGGATGTCATTCTCGTCGCCGTGAGAATATACTTTATCTGCTATGATAGCTGTTAGACATTTATATATTGTTGGAAGACAGACTACCGGTCGGAAATTCGATGGATTTTGCGCATCTGGTTTTTTAGGCAACATGTACGTAGTACCCTAGAGCATAAAGCCTGACATCAGATCTGGTTGTTCGATGATCTTCTGAAAACAACGTGCCAACGCTGGATGCACACTATTCAGGTACTTGTACCAGAAGTTGTGCACCATGTCCGGACCTGGAGCTTTCCAGTTGCTTGTTCTTTTCAAAACCGTTGAAACATCTAAAGCTGTAATGTTCGTCAGCTCCATTTCAGGGTTATTGCCAGCTCTTGACTTCTCTAGTAGGAACCACGCAGAGTTTAATTTGCTAATGTTCGTTTTCCCCCAAACACCCAAATAATAGTTAGGCATTTCGTCCAATTGAGGCACGTTGGTGTCTTGCTAGTTGTTTTGTTTTACACTCAGCTCACGGTAGAACCTTCTTTTATCTCCCTGAAAGGTTCGATTTTGTTGCCTTCTTGCACTACTTTTCTTGTACCGACGCAGTCTAGCAGTAAGAACATCAAGTCTCTGCCGTTGAGCGTCTATAATCTCATCCAATATTGCTGGTGTTAATGTCTCCATGTAACGAGGGTGGATGATTTTAGTAATATTATATTGAGTAAGTCGACCCAATTTGCAACTTACTTTGCTGACATCCATATCCAACCTGATCTTCCATGGCGGATATCCCTCCCTTCCTGGAGCAAAGACTGCATTTTTAGGCCTAGTTCTGCGGCCCAGCGTTCTAACGGTTGCCACAGCTGCACAGTATACAAGAGTTTGCACCTCTAGCGCAGTTTGTGTTGCATTCAAATGCATAGGTAAACCCTTGCTGTTCAGGTGTTCTATTAGTGCACGCAGATCATTTGTGATGTTTATCTTAGGCAGAGAATGCCTTTGTGTTGGTTCTACATGTCTGAACTCTCGTAAAGCATGACCAAAATTCCTTTCAAGGTGCTGTTGATTATCTGGGATTTCGCTGTTCAGATTATCGTTATTAATGTCCGGATGTGGCTCTAGTGGATCCGGTACTTGATGTTTATCATCCCTAGCACCTATGCCTTCAGCTTCATTCAGGTCTTTATAGTCCACATCTTCCAAGGGAAGTTCATCAATAGGAAGCTGTTATTCCACTTCCATTTCGATGGCAGCTATTTCAACAGCCGAAAGCAATCTGTTTACATATATTGAGCGTTTTTGATCTGCTAGATTCTGCTCTTTTATTCTTATGGATAGTTCTGGGTACTTAAGTAAGAAGAGTCGATGATGTTGTCTTCTGACACTTTGCCCGCTTTTCTTTGCCAAAAAATAAAAGCGCATTACATCTCTGTTCATATGGTATGTCTACTTTAATCGCCTTCTTGGTTGTTGAACCTCTGCTTCTGGCTCTGGTTATATTGGGCCATCTACCTTTGGAGGATGTGGTGGTGCTAGATCATCACTAGGTTGAGGAAGAACATCAATTGCCGCTGCTTGTTCGTGTTGCGCGGCTTCCTCTAACTGATGTTCATTGCCATCGTTTTTCTACGCCAAATCAACCTGTTGTTCAATCGCCATTGCTGGATCTTCTGAGATGTGTAGATTATTCCTGATGTCCTGTACCTTAGCGATAAGATCTCTTAGTGCGACTTTCTCTATTTGAGGATACTTTGCAGCAAATTTAGTTCTAAAATTGTATCCTTTTTCGCGTGGGGTTTTAAACTTCGCACTTTCATAATAGAGACGCACCAATTCCTCATTCATTGTGGTATCCCACTTGAAGCTCTCCCACGGTATTTCTGTTGAGGTGGTTGGCTGTAAATAGCTAACGCTAGCCAAATCATCCTCAGCAGGCACAGTTGATGTTCCACTGCTTACCGTTTGTCGCAGATGTTCTTGCTGGCCAGCTGTTAGATTAATGAGATCTGCCTGACCATCTCGCAGCTCATTATCACCGCCGTCCCGCATGCTGTGGCCCCCAGCGGTGGCTCCAGGGGCGCCCCGATGATCCTCGGGAAGCGACAAGCGTTTCATTATCTTTAATAGACTCTCCACGATAATTATGGGTTTTGGTGTTCCTCTTAGTCACTTTCCTCTTCGTTCTCTGTCTGTCTGGTATGGGAAATCCTGTCAGTAGCAATGCTACAGCCAACAAAGCCGTCAAATTCATGAGAGGAAAGATCAAGCCCTACCCTATTATTATTATTATACCATTAAGCCATTTCCCTTTTACGTATCTGTCGTCGTTTGGCGTAAAATTGTAATATTAGATTGCTGCATAGCATTTTCGACGGATAAATCCATAACCGCTGGTCAAGGAAGGCTGGCTAACGAACTTGTTCCTTCTTTTAGGACTTGAAAAAATGTGCCGAAGCTCGATTTGACCTATTTATTTTTTCGAGACTATCGTATTCACGGACAGACGAACACACAGACAAACGACATCGCCAAAACTTGATTTTCAGCTTCAGGGTGTCTCAAAACGTGGATATCCGTTGAAAAACTGAGGTGTGAAATTTCGGACGATTCTAATCCCTTCTCAATCATAAATGCCTTTTTTAATATTTCACATATGCATATAATAAGGGTGGTTTTTAAAGGTCTTTCCGAAATGTCTTACCCGGGACATAAAGAGATTTTTGGAATTTATTAATTTAAAAACGTTTGGAACGTCATGTGCATATCAATTACATATTATGCAAAAATGCAGACAGTAGAAATATATCCATGAGTCTAACTACTCTAACTGTTATAGTTTGATTGTAAATAAGATTGCGGCAAGTTACCCTCATCTCCCGTATATGTTAAATGTTTTTCATATGTATTCTGGTTTGTAAAAAAAAAACAGTTTGAAAAGCTGCTTTCATTAACAAATTTCTCAAATCAAAAAGACTCAATTGACATTATTATACCATTAAGCCATATTCTTTTCGGGGTAAGCGAGATTCACTCGTGAGGTTTGGAGTAATGTGGGGGTATAGATTTTCAGATTGATCTAGAATTTCCGTATTATTTATTTAAATAACACGTTCGTACCGCAACACTGCTTCGACCCAGGTTGCTGATCAATCTCTCTAGCAATCACCCCAATTGAAGAGCCTCACAAAGTCATTATGTAAGGCTCCCCACTCGGGCCCATGAGTATCCAAGGTCTTTTGTTTCAGACGTCATTTACTCCACTGACACGCTTCCTCATACATTTCTTATAAACTATTTGTCGCCACACTTTCCTGTCCTGGCATACCTCTCTAGCTTCCTTCACGTCCATGCATTTTCTGATACAAGCTCTTGCGTGTCTATGGTTTCTTACGTCTCTTCAAATCAGGGTATCATTCAAACCATTCTTTCCGCGGTCTGCCTCTGGGCACACTGCCATTTACTTTACCTTGATACACTTGTTTCGTCAGTCGCTCATCTTTCATTCTCTCAACATGCCCAAACATCTTAACGAATTTGTTTCACATATTGAGGATTATCTCATGACTCACTTTGTCCGCCGGCGTTTTACAGCAAATCTTGCGGAGGAATTTCATGTTAATTGCGTAAATTTCACTCTTACCCTTTTCTTGGTAGGTCCAAGTCTCGCTATCGTACATCGCAGTCTGTATAAATATAGAGTTATGTATTTCCCTTTTAGTTTTACTTGATATACCTTTACTTCTGATAATGGGTCCTGCTCTATCGATAACCTTCTGACCCTCGTTAATACGCCTATCTAACTCTTCATATATCTTTCCATCGTTTGTGAATAGGCTACCAAGATATACATACTTATAAACTTGTTCTATTCTCTCATCGTTTAGGACAATGTTGCATATTGTTTTCTCATCCTTTCCTTTAAACAACATAATTTCTTTTTTGCAAGTCTTCGATTCACTCTGCCATAACAACCTTATCATCTGCGAACGCTAACCAACGTAACCTCACTGTCTCGAGATCCACATCTTCTTCGTCGAAGAGGGCCATTCTTAGACACTTGTCCATGAATATAATAAATAGCCATGAGGGCATAACGCATCCTTGCCTAAATCGTTGCATAATATCGAGCTAGTCACTCCGTTTCCCGTTTAACCTGAAATCGCTTTACTAACAGCATATATTGTTTTTATTGCATTCAGGACTTCCCAAAGTATACTTCTATCAACCTTATCAAATGCTGTTTCTAGGTCGAAAAATTCACAGACAACTTTTTTCTTTACTCTCAAACTTTTTTCTGTGATCTGTCATAAGCTAAATATTTGATCCGTACATGATATTCCTTGCATGCATCCACTTTGGACTTCCCACATATTTTCTTCTGTTATTTCAATTACCCTACGAATAAGTACTTTTGAATATATTTTACTTATGATACTTAATAAGCTGATAGCTCTAATTGTTGCAGTTGCTTCAATCTCCCTTTTTTGTATAATGGTACGATAATCGTTTTTTCCAGGCATCTGGAACCTCTCCCATCACAATACATAAATTTGTCAATTCGCACAAACTGTGAGGTACGTAGTCGTTCTTCCTTCAAAATCGATTTGTATCTTCTTCTGTTTTTATGTTATCTTTACTTTCCTGGACTAATAGTTTTACTTTCCTCTTTTTGGCTCTGTAATCATTTTCAAGTCTATTTCTCTCCTCATCGCTAAGGCCTGTGATGTTCAACTTTCTTTTATACGCTTCTTTCTTTTCTTGGGCGGCTGCTCGGATTTCATCATTCTACCACGCATCACCAGACATTCTTCCTACAACCGCAGTATCACACACTTCAGCCGCACTCCTAACAATGACACCCTGGATCATAGTCTATGCGCCCTCTATATCTTTACTGTTTATTAGCGCATTCCAAGTTTCCTCTTCTATACGTCTGTTAATCCTATTTTGAAAATCTATTCGCACTCCCGATTCCTGTAGATTCTCAATCTTGATTCGCGTTCATTTTTTTTTGTCCTCTTCTCCATCCTTGACCTAAGTTTATTTTGGAAACTAGAAGGTAATGGATCAGTATTGCATTCAGAACCCCTCATCACCCTTTTATTTTTTATTATCTCTCTTAGTCTTTCATCCGCAACAACGAAGTCAATTGCACTGTGGTTATCTCCCCTATACCAGGTGTACACGTGGATCATTTTATTCCTAAGCCAAGTATTTGTAATTAATACACTCTTTCCTGAACATAAGCCACCATCTGGGTGATACAAATCTATTATCCCTGACAGGCTGACTTGCTCTCTCTCATTCAGAATCAAACCGACTCTTTGCCTACCATGTGAATAACTATCTACTCTTAATCATAATTCAAGTACGCCTTCCAACACCCCATTTTCTATGTTTTTAATGTCGCATTTCTTTTTCTTTGTTTCATGTACACATGAAATATATATCTTTCTTACGTGCATAGTTTCTCGTAATTCTCTTACTACATATTTTTGACTAAAATTACCGGGCACAAAATTTAGTTTTTGCGGTATATTTTAGCACTAGATAAGCACTAAATTCCTGTGCAAAGTATAATTTGATGCCACTAATAGTTTCCGAGTTTCACATACCAGAGTCACCTGAAGCCAGCATTACTACATGTTTTTGACTAAAATTACCGGGCACCAAATTTAGTTTTTGCGGCACATATTAGCACTAAATAAGCACTAAATCCCTGTGCAAAGTAGAATTTGATACCACTGAAAGTTTCCGAGTTTCACACACCAGAGTCACCTGAAGCCAGCATTAACACACGTTTTTGACTAAATTTACCGAGCACATTTAGTTTTTGCGGCATATTTTAGCACTTAATAAGCACTAAATTCCTGTGCAAAGTAGAATTTGATACCACTAATAGTTTCCGAGTTTCATATACCAGATTCACCTGAAGCCAGCATTACTACACGTTTTTGGTAAAAAAAAAAAGTGCCCAGATTTTGTGCATGGCACCAATCCATAGCACTTAATTAGCAATAAATTCCTGCGTAAAGAAGAATTTGATATCACTAATAGTTTCCGAGTTTTGCATACCGGAGTTGTGGCTTCAGCTGAAGCTGGCATTACTACATGTTTTTGACCAAAAGTACCGGGTACACAATTTTTTTCTGCAGCATAAATTAGCACTAAATAAACACTAAATGATGGCCTAGTGCCCATATCGATATCACAATGTTCAGCTACTGAAACTTTACCTTTACCGGATGCATGGCTTTCCCTCAATCAAAGTTTCAGTCCATTCCGAGGCTACTCTATTGTTTTTATTATTCATTGTTTAAAGAGTACGCTCAACTACCACCTTTATGCGAGAAATGTATTTTGCGAGTCGAAATCATGTCTAAATTAAGTAACTAGTCGTCGTGGGGTGAAGAGTCTAGTTATAACGTCAGTACCACCAAACTTCACTTAATAGAGAAGGAGTGTAGGGACAGAACTGGAACCGAAAGCGTTATAGTTGGTTGGTGTTATATACTGAGAAGGTTACCAGCCTTCAGCAGTGTAATATTATATGGGAATTCATATGGTCCCATGTGCCCAATCCTGGCCTTCATCTAAGTACGGCAACAGGAAAAAAAACTTTTATATGTATATAATTTAAAGAATAAGGTTAAACAAACACCGCAGGGTCACACTGAGAGCATCTACCATCTAAAAATGACACCGGCTCTCAGTAGAACCGCGGTCAATCATACTTATGGCCACTTCTACAACCGTGAGATGGGTGGTCACAGGACACGACGAAATCACAACAACAGGCCGGCGAAACCCTCGTGTGTCTTGAAGACACGTAGCGACCCAAGGATGACAGCTTTCTGCATTCATCACGCAAGTGCCTTGGCATATTTTTGGCACGGGGGAATGGCTTTAAGGTTACGAACCAGTGATAATTTCACAAATCTAAGAGCACCAATCACAAGGACAATTACTTTAACCGAATATTTTGGGTACAGTCGCTGCAACTCTCTTTTAAGTTCTTGATACCTGTCCTCCGTTTCTTTCTCCTTGGCAGTGATGTTGCATTCGGACGGAGCCGAGAATTCGATCACGAATATAGTTCGTTTGTCGAAGTCTTGGAGCACGCTCGTTCACCAATCATCTCGTGGTTCCTGACCATTTTTAGGAGAGGATCTCTGCCATTGGTAACGATGTAAACTGTACTTAGAACAATTCGGTTATGAAGATACTGGAGATTCAGAAGTCCGCGTCCGCCTTGACACCGTGAAATATATAATCGCGGAACTGACGAATTAATATGCAAGTTTTTATACATATGCATGATCTTACGTGTGGTGATATCAAGGGCCATAAGCTCGTTCTTCGTCCATTAAACCACCCTAAACGAGTAGAGCAGAACCGGGACGGCAAGCATGTTAGTCGCAGATACCTTGTTTAATGCCGACTGATTGGAAGACCAAAACTGTCGAAGAAGATGCTTGTATCTGCTTCGGAGAGACTCCTTTACTGATGTTACGTCCTGAATGCGGGTTTGAGGCACGCCCAGGTATATATAGGTCTCTCCAGTGTTAAGGTGTCTAATAACACTTATATCCACAAGCTCAGGGTCCTCGGGAACGCCAACAATCTTTCCGTTCTTCAGATGAATTTTGACACATTTATCCTATCCAAAGTCCATCCCAATCTCTCCTGTGTACTTCTTGGCGATATTTATGGCAGTTTGAATTTTGCTTTTACCACAGACATAGTGACCTTATGCTCGCGCTGGTTAGTGTCGCCACAGAGGTATCCAGAAGAATTTCGTAGTACGAGAGATAGTCAGAAGTGTGATGCAAAAAAGCAAAGGGCTTATGGTATCGCCCTGAAAGATGCCCCTCTGGAAGGTGACGTTGTTCGTTGTCACACGATAATTTCCAGATGAGATAGTAAATCTAGTTTCCAAAGAGGCATCAATCTCTCTATGCATCTCACTATGTGTGGATGCATCTTCAAGCTTTCCAACAGACAGATGATAAGTCTATGAGAGGTTGAATCGAAAGCTTTCCGGTAGTCAATCCAGGGCGATTGACAGGACGCGCAGATGGGCTGCTGCATCTTAACAGACACACCTGTCAATTAACAGGTTCTCTTGACAGCCTGATACACCTTTTTTCGAGCCACGTTGTTCCTACATCTCACGCAACACAGGCTCAATTCGTCGAACAATCCTGTTGTTTAGAACAGATGTAAAGATCGTATACAGTGTGTTCAAACAAGTTATTGGCCTGTAATTCTCTCGGTTGGAGAAGTTGCCTTTTTTCGGTAGGAGTATAGTGCGTCCTAACACCAGCCACTGCAGAATGGGCGTCTGCGACTTTAAATATGAGGTGAATATGCGGGCCAAATGTTATTGTGTAGAAGTAAACTTCTTCCACCTGAAGTTCTTGATACAATCTGGTCAGTAGCGGAAAAGTTCTTCGTGCTTCCAAGTGCTTTTTTCACCTCTTCGGCAGTGATTGATGAATATTCCTCCTCAGATTTTATGACGTCGCAAAAATTCTTGAAGCGGCTGATATTGTATCTTCTTTCAACTTTAGTGTTTTGGGGATCTGTTTAGTGTCTCTACCTCGTTGGGCTCGTTGATTTCGCAATTATTGAATTGAAACGTGCTGAAGTTTTGGGTGTTTCTGGCACCACAGAGTGTGCATACGCGCCATAAAGCCTCGGTGAACAGGGATAATGCAGGCATCGTAGCAGTCTAGCAAGTCATCCTTAAGTTGATTCGTCCACTTAATGTCAGCGAGGAACAAAGTATCTGCGACGAACATGCTTGCCGTCCCGGTAGTACTCTATTAATTTGACTGGTTCCATGGACGAATGACGAGCTCAGATCCCTCGATATCGGATCCCGAAAGGTTATGCACGTAAACAAAAGCATGCACCTTAAATCTTCTGTTCCGCGACTTTAAATCTCACGCCGTCAATGTGGTCGCGGAATACTAAATCTTGAATGTCTTCACAACAGGATTATTCTGGGTACAGCCCATATAGTCGCAAATGGACAAGACTCTCTTCTTAAAATGGTCAGGAAACACGAAGAAGTCAGCAAAGGGGTTTTTCTCTACAAAGCAGCGGAGGAGGCTGCCG
>CAKNWW010202162.1:0-13606 GCA_932074435.1 Andricus kollari
TTACCCCGCCCCACCCCCCTCAGGAGGCAGGGAGGGGGGCAACTTTGTAATTTCAAATGGGAATCCCAATTTTTTATCGCAGATTCAGATTCTCCTTCATGAAATACATAAGTTTTATTTGAAGAATTTTTTTCGATTCGCCAAAAAAAAAACCTACTCCCATGTCTCCTGGGGCACCCCCCCCCCCAGGCAAATTCAAGGTGGGGTAAATTTTGTTCAAAGTCGGTTTTCCCCTTCGAAACTGAAGAGTTATCTTCATCGATATTTTTTTTACAGGATGCGTATGATTTTTAGATATTTCGTTGTCTCAAGTTAAAAAAAACACCCTGTATATATATTATTATACCATTAGGCCATTTCCCTTTCGAGTTAGGCGAGGCTCACTCGGCGAGGAAGGGAGTAATGTGAAGAAGGAGTTACTGATTTTTTAGATTGATCTAGAATTCTCGTATTATTTATTTAAATAACACGTTCGTTGCGCAACACTGCTCCAACCCAGGTTGCTGATCAATCTCTCTAGCGATCACCCCAAGCTAAGAGCTTTACAAAGTCGTCATGTGAAGCTCCCCACTCGGGCTTATTAGTATCCAAGGTCTTTTATTTCAGGCTTTATTCACTCTACTGACACATTTTTTTATAAACTATTTGTCGCCACACTGTTCTGTCCTGGCATATTTATCTAGCTTCCTTCACGTGCATGCATTTTTTCCTGCAAACATTCGTGTTTCTATGGCTTCTTATGTCTCTTCAAATTAGGGTCTCATTCACACATTCTAACCATGCTTTCCACGGTTTGCCTCTGGGTACACTGCCATTTACTTTACCTTCATACACTTGTTTCGTCAGTTGTTCATCTTTCATTCTCTCAACATGCCCGAACCATCTAGTGTCTCTTCTGCACCACATTCTGTGAGGATTATCTCGTTACTCACTTTGTCCATCAGTGTTTTTCCGCATATTATGCGCAGGAATTTCATGCCAGTCGCGATAAGTTAACCCTTATCCTTTTCTTGACAGTTCCATGTCTCGCTACCGTATAGCATAGTCGGTACAAATATAGAATTATGTATTGCCATTTTAGCTTTATTTGATATACTTTTGTTTCTGATAATAGACCCTCCTTTACCGATAACCTTCTTACCCTCCTTTATGTGCCTATCCAACACCCCATCTATCTTTCCGTCACTAGTGAATAGGCTATCCACATATACGTACTTATCAACTTATTCTATTCTCTCATAATTTAAGACAATGTTTCATATTGTTTTATCATCCTTTCCTTTACGTTAATTTTGAGGCCCATGCTCTTCATGCTGGTATTCAGTTTGTTCAATATTCTTTGCAAGTCTTCGATTGATTCTGCCATAACAACCTTATCATCTGTGCACGCTAAGCCATGAAAGCTTACTGTTTCGAGATCCACAACTTCTTCGTGGAAGAGGGCCATTCTTAGACCCTTGTCCATGAATATAATAAATAGCCATAAGGACATAACGCATCCTTGTCTAACACCTTGCATAATATCGAACCAGCCACACTCCGTTTTCCATTAACCCTTACACTCGTTTTTCGACCAGTATATATTGTTTTTATTGCTTGTAGGAGCCACCCATTGACTCCGTACTCTGCCAGCACTTCCAAAAAATTACTTTTATTCACCTTGTCAAATGCTTTTTCTAGGTCAACAAATGCACAGAAAACTTTCTTTTCTACTCTTAAACTTTTTTCTGTAATCTGTATTAAGCTAAATAATTGATCCTTATATGATCTTCCTGGCATAAATCCACTTAGGACCTCCCATATCTTTTGTTCTATCATTTTCAATACCCAGCGAATAAGTATTTTTGAGTATATTTTACTTACGGTACTTAATAAGCTGATACATCTGTAATTATTTCAGTTGCTTTTATCTCTCTTTCCTTTGTATATTGGTACGATAATCGCTTTTTTCCAATTATCTGGGACTTCTCCCATCTCGATACAGGAATTTATCAATTCGCACAAACTAAGAGATATATACTCGCCGCCATATTTAAGCATTTCAGCGTGAACACATCTACACCAGCAGCCTTACCGTTTTTTAAGTTCTTAATGATATCCCAACCTCAGTGAAACAGACTTTCTCAATTGAGTTTTCTAATGCATCATGTTCTATATCGCAGTCCTGGTGCTCTATAGCTTCATGTCCTAACAATTCATTAACGTAGTTTTTCGAAGCGTCTATTATCCCATCTGTATCATATAGAATATTACTTTTGCTGTTTCTCATGCTGACAAACTCTGTACTACTTCCCTTCATATATTTATATAACAGTTTCTTGCTTCCTTCAAAGTCGTTTTGTATTTTCTTCTCTTCTTCTGTTCTGATTTTATCTTTGCTTTCCTTGACTAGTCGTTTAACTTTCCTCTTTCTTTTCTTGCCGGACTGATTGAATTTCATCATTTCACCATGCATCACCAGACGTTCTTCCCCCAACCGCAGTACCACATACTTCAGTCGCACTCCTAACAATGACGTCCTTTAACAAGGCTTCACGCCCTCTATATTTGTATTAGTTATTAGCGCCTCCCAAGATGCCTGCTCTATGCGTTTGCTTATCTTATTTTGAAAAGCTATTCGCACTTCCGTTTTCTGTATTTTTTTAATCTTGAAAAAAGTAAATTATACTGTGGCCATTTCCTCTACACCAGGTGTACATGTGGATAATTTTACGCCTAAACCATGTATTTGTAACAAATAAGCCCTTTTCTAAGCATAAGCTAAGTAATCTTTTCCCGTTATCATTTTTTCTTGTTGGATCCCCAAAATTACCTACCACCCTTTCTGTATCTTCATCTTGATGCTAAACGCCTACCCATCCATGATCACAAGCACATATAGTATCATTTAAGCTGTCAAAGAAGGAGTCTAACTTCGTTCGGTTCACTGTCAACTAAGGCGTAGCATGCTATGGTAAAGATTCTTCTGATTCCTATTTTCATTCTAACCCACAACAATCTGGGAGAGACAAAATCATGATCTCTGAGTTGCTGTCTTGCTTTTTCATTCATAATCAAACCGATTCCTTGACTACCATGTGATTTACTATCTATCCCTGCCCATATTTCAAATCCGCCTTTCAACATCCTATTTTATATGTTTCTACTTTCAAATATTTTATAATATTTTCAAATATTCCATTTGCTCAACTATCATTTTTAATTACTGTATCTCCTTTTTTCATAAAATTGCTTTTTTGTATTGTAAAAAAAATGTACTGTATATGAGATATAATTTTCCCTATGCTGGACTTGCAGAAGCATCACTTGGCTCCATTTCTATATTGACACTAAGAAAAAACAAATTGACTTCAAGAATAACTGCACAAAATAATGTTTGACTGAAAGCACTATGTGAAATTAGGTATGTCCGAAAAGTTTTATGATTTTAAACAAAAATCTTGGGAAAATCCCTATCATTGTCTCTTGCGTCGCCATTTTGTTTCTTCGAATCGATTCATAACGATTATGGCAGGTATCGATTGCACTTAATTCGATTAAACAAAAGATCATTTGAAACAATGCAATTAAATGTGATTATATTTTTTGTGAGATCTACAAGAATCATTATCATTGGCAGATGTTGACGCTCATTAATGACATTTTTTAAAAGTTATAATGACATTCAATTCTTTTGGTACAGTCGAGTATCAGTGCAATCGAATACTTACTATCGATTGCACAACTCTAAGAGCGAGTGAGTGAATGAGTAAGCGACAATCTTAGATCGAAATAGCGCTGGAGACAAGCAGAGATGACGAGATGCTGTCAGAGCTTTTTCGAAGATTCTTGATTGAAATCACAATAAATTTCGAATATTCCTAATTTCCCATAGTTCGTTCCAGTGTTTTCAGTAAACAAACGTCATTGCGTACTCAGTTACTTCTTCAGTAAACCTTGTTTTTTATTGTGAATATGGAAATCGATCAAAGTGACGCTTCACAGAAAAAACTGGGGTTTCTATTAGAACCAATTTTTGGTTCCAAAGGAGCTGCAACAAAAAATAACCTCTCTTGCTGAAAAGGAACCCAAAATGATAAATGGTTTCTAAATGAACCCAAAGCATGGATGAAACGGTTCCAATGGAGCCCTTTTTTCACTTCAGCCTTGAGTCAATATGGAGATTTTACAAGTTTATGGTGTACATTTTACTTTGTAATTCGAATCAAATAATATTGCACTGGGAAAAATTTAATAAAGAAACTACAATTATAGATATGAGTCTTTCTTGAAAGGAAGATAGTGCATATGAAATATGACAGTTTTTAAGGTTATGTTGGAAATCCGACATTTTCAACTGCGCATGTACCAAAAAAGCACGGTGCTATTTAAAATTATATAATATACATTTACAATAATACGTTAATATTACATTTTTTAAAGAAGTTAGGTATTTCTATTATTCAATTAAATTTGGTTTAAAAAAGAATAAAAAATGTTTGTTCATATTATCTGTATAATTATTCATAGTCTTTATTGACTTCAAATAGGCTCACGCTTTTCGGCACATGCGCAGTTGAAAATATGAATAGCCATCTACTGGATATAAACGAACTAAAAAGGAACCCTCAAAAAGAGTTCCATTGGAGACTCAGTTCTAAATGATACCAACTTTTACTTGAGCCGCAGCTTTATTGAACCCTCATTTTTTTCTGTGTTCTTATGGCTTTTCATGATTGAGTCCAGCTCAGTGCAATTTGTATTTCATAGTGTATTATGTTTATCATACAAAAAAGGACTTTTATAAAGAACTTATTATAATAATTACAAATGCGAATTGGGCAAATGGAATATTCGAAATTTGGAATATTTAGAGGTGATAATGTGCAGCAATAATGTACGTAATGTACGAAAGTCAAAAAGGCTTTCTGAGTTATGAAATTTCCCTATTTCTAGGTTTTTAGGAATCGCCTTCGCTGGATTCAACAGGAATCAATAGAATTACTGGAATTTAAAATGCTTTGAAGATAAAAATAAATTATTATTAGAAGAATATATATTTTTTTAATTCGATTCGGAAAGAAATTGGATACATTCGAAAAGAGTAAAGTGGGGGGTCATTCGGAAAGAAATAGGAAACATTCGGCGACACTCGGATATGATCGGAAAGAATTCGAAGAGTGGGACATTCGGAAAGACTCGGAAAGGTTCGTGGAACAGCTCAACGTTCGGAAAGAAACGGAAGCAAAGTTCGCATAGGATTCGGAAAGGATCGGAACGGTACTACCTCTTTCCGAACCCTTTCCGAAACCTTTCTGAATCTTTCCAACGCGGTCTTTCCGAACCTTTCCGTTTCTTCCGGTATGTTAACGTTTAAAGTAAGCAGAAAAAACGTTATTTTAAAGCGTAACAGCAAATTTTATTCCACATTTCCGCCAAATATTTAGTTCACCCTGGTCTCCAACGAATTGAATGTATAAATTTATTAATTACAACAGGTTTTTTTTTAGGTTATTTTTTACTTGTGTACATTTTTCGTAGATAACGTTCATTAAGACCCAAGCTAAAATTATTATTTAATGAAATTCAATAAACAAAAGACCTTGGATACTAATAGGGCCGAGTGGAGAACCTCACATAACAACTTTTTGAGGCTCTTCACTTGGGGATGATCGCTAGAGAGATTGATCAGAAACCTGGCTCGGAGCAGTGTTGCGGAACGATCGTGTTATTTAAATAAACAACACCAGAATTTTTTATTAATCTACAAAATCTATACCTTATACCTATATAAATATCTACACATTACTCCTTTGCAACCGAGCGAGTCACGCCTACCCCGAAAGGGGAAAGGGCTTAATGGTATAATTAATTAGACGTTACGAATCTTCAAGTTTCTAATTTCAAACGTCCTAAAATATTGCGGTAAACAAAGGTATAAGTATTTAATTGAAAATTGATCGTTTCCTATTTAAAATTCAACTCTTGTGTTGAAAATTCATCGCTGGTTCGATAACTCATCTCTTTCGAAAGAAATTTTATGTTTTTCAAAATTCAACTATTTGGTTGAAAATGAGCGTTTTTGTAGAAAAATCAGCTATTTCGTTGAGAATAACTTTTTTAGCTGAAAACTAACATTCTGATTAAAAATGCAGAAATTTTTTGTATTGAAATTCTAACTATTTTGGCACAGATTTTAACAATTTCATAAAAAATTCATCTGTTTCTTTGAAATTTTTAATATTTGGTAGACAATTTTTTTATTAATTATTTTTGATACAAAAGCATATTTTCGGATTGAAAATTGAACTGGC
This sequence comes from Andricus kollari, assembly GCA_932074435.1. Classification (NCBI taxonomy): domain Eukaryota; kingdom Metazoa; phylum Arthropoda; class Insecta; order Hymenoptera; family Cynipidae; genus Andricus; species Andricus kollari. Next base: position 6,294 of record CAKNWW010202162.1, read on the forward strand.
TTGTAGATAATTCGTCTTTTTCGCTTTAAAATTCAACAATTTTCTTTAAAATTCGTCATAGTAATTGGTAGAACATTAGCCTTCTTTTTCGAAAATTCATCTTTTTGGCTGAAAATTTAACAAAATATTTGGTTTATAATTCATGTTTTTGGCCCAAAATTTAACTACTTGGATGAAAATTGAACTACTACTTTGTCAAAAATGCACTCCTTTGAAGATTTAACTAATTGGTTGAAAATTTAACTATTTTCTTGAAAATTCCTTTTCTTTTAGTTCACGAATCAACTATATGTAAAAAATTCGTCTTTACTTTTAATTCGAATTTTTTCAGTTTTCAGAAATTTGAACTGGAAATACCTTCAACTATAAATTTAATCACACATTTAAAACATATCTTTACTACGGAGAAAAATCCAACAGAAATGGTTTTAGCGGCCCTGACTGTTCACGTTTGGATGACTCGAGAGTATGGTCAAAGCAATGCCCGAAACCTATCTTATCTCCAGGCTCCAGAGTAAGTGGTTATTGTTACTATTTTGGAAATTTCAAGTAGTCATTTTTTTTTTTTAATACGAAACCTTCCTCTTTTGCGAAACACTGCATCTGCCAAAAATAAAGAAAATGAGCTATTTGGGCATCCCGGTGCATCATACTTTGAATAAATTCACTTTAGAATGAAAATGATTGTATAGCGTGTTTTTCTGACGAACAGTTTTGAAGCCTTTGATCCAAGAAAGATCGTTAACTGTTCAAGAAATGTTCTGGCGCTTTGATCCAAGAAAGGTCGTGATATTTTGCTCAGAGGTAATTTTTAAGAATTTTGCTGTTGTAAACTGCTCCAAGAAAGACCTGGCGCCCTGGCAGGCTTTCCTTAAGATGGGAGATGAATTTGATGAAGATAAGAAAATTCAAGGTGTGGTGTCGAAATTGAATGTGACCAGAAAAATTAATGGATAAAACTGTAACATTACAAAATATAGGTGAAGTTCACTAAATGTGGGTCTACGTTTACTGAAACTATGATATCGTTTACTGAATTTGAATAAATTATTTTAAAATAAATATAACACGAGTTAGGCAAAGAATAATTATATGCATTGTTACTGCCTATAAACGGAAAAAATCTGCCCTTTAACATGAATTCAACTTAGTTACCAGATATTAAACACATAAAGTAATATTCTTTCTTCTCTAAACACTTTTTCATAAGGTGTCGGTAATAACCCTGTTTCCCTATTCACAAAAATAAATAATAAATCCCTGGTTGCAATAACTAACAGTTTAAATAACATAAGTGGCAAAATAGGTTATAAAAATTGCTATTCTCAATAGAAATGTGCAATGAGAGTAAAAATACTTCAATATAATGCTATGCGGAAATAGGGTTGTTTCCAAAGTCAGATATCACTTTTCCAATGAGTGGATCTTATAGTTTATAAAATTCGAATTTTAAAAACGCCCATAACATATTTGTTACGTATTGTTTACTATTTTTAATTTAATGTTGAAATATGAATTTTCTATCACGATTTCGATTGGAGGGCCCCTCTGACGTCAAAGGGGTCGGATTTTCCACCAATCACAGCTTATGTGTCAGTAATTCTCAAATACCTTTTTCTGTGCTGATGTTTTGTTTTGGTTATCTGCACGTCGAAAATAGAAGTCTCAAAATATTGTTTAAAAAAATGTCAAAGGAGGGTTTTGTAAAAGCCAATAGCAGAAATTTCCCGAAAATAGAGATATTTATGGTGATAGTGATTTCGTAAGTGCAGAAATACGAGGAGTGAAAATGAAACGGTTAGGTGACATAACCTCTTTATCATAAGTTTCATTAGTTTCCATCAAAGCCACACCGTCACATTGATAATTATGAGAACCTCTGAGTCACGTGACACCCACGTGACACCAACTTGAATAAGTGTTTTCCCGCCTTCAATTTTTAATATTTTTTTTTCTGTTGAACAACTCAACAGAAAAAAAAATTAGAACGCACATTGAGTTTATATTAAAATTATGTATTAAAAAATGATTTTATCTAAAATTGTGAAACAACCCTATTCCCATGTAAAATAGGAAATTCACTGCCAAATAACGTCATATGCGCCGACATTCATGAGGACGATTAAAGTTTTCAATTTCTTAATCCATTTTATCACAGGAAAAAGTCTCCGTGCTGCTGCCGCGGAGATCCGTGTTCTATTTCCGCCAGCTATAGCTAGAACCTGCCTTGCTATTGTCTTTTTGTAAAAATAAGTATTATAATATCAAATTTTACAACCAAAAGTTTTTGCGTGAAGGGGCGTAAATATAAAAGCAAAAAATTATAAGTGTTATTCAGCATCATCCTCAATAATTCACCAACAAAGTAAAATCCAAGGTGAATCATACCAACTTTTAAACCGAAATTAATTATTAAAATGGAAGGTAAAGCTAAAACTAAAAAACATTGTAATTCAGGCAGATTTTTCTAAGAATATGGATTATTATCTTAAGTTTATGTTCATTCCAAACAAATTTTTAGCATACACTGAAAAAACTGGTAAGATACGAAGATTGCAACAAGCAAACCATATTTTTTAGAAATTTCAACAAAAATGAGGAAAAATGGTGTTATTTCTGGAGATAGTACCTGCTTCATCATTGCAACTAGAATATTCTTTTTCTATTTTTAAGCACCATTTTACCGACTTCATTGTTTACCAGTGAAACTTTCGCGTACAATGCACTACAGAGACGAGCTATATCTAAAAAACGGCGTTGTTTCAAGTTTAAGTTTTCGATGGGTCCTAAAAGAAAGTACGTAACTCACTATGACTGATAGAATCTACGTAACTCGCGCTGAGAAATAGAATCTACGCATCTCGTAGGTAGCGGATAGGAACTACGTCTCTTCATTTTTTCAGATTTTGAGTTACCGTCAGAATCCGTTGGAGTGTATTGATAGCCGTAATCAAAAGGCTTCAATTTTTCTACTCGGCTAAAATAGTTATAACCTTCACCGTGCCTCCAGTTTTGCTGTCATTGATTTGCATTGATTATAGTAAAGCTAACCCTGGCGGACCGAATGAACGGAACGGATACGCTACAGCGTATCCTTAAAGTATCCACCCCACGGATTAATAATGAGACCGATCGTGCTGTACAAAACGCCTAGAGTTTTGACTGCGGTAACTGTACATTTACTGCCCATCTCAGACGTTTCTAATCAGCACATTATGGTCAATCGGTCCTGCGCACTGTGATTTGCTATCTCACTTTCTCCCGCGAGAAGTGTGCGAGTGAGCGCCGTGTTTAATGACGACTGAAAACTGAGGTTACGTTCCCGTAAATATTATTAATATTTCACTAAATTTTTAACTAAAAAATGTCAATTTTCAACCAAAAATAGAAAAGTTATATTTTATGAAAACAAGATATATTCATACGTACCGTGCTAGGCGTAAACAGAGTTATTCCTTTTGATGTTTAGCACTTGGGAACACAACATGCCATTTTTTCCACTTGAATATTAGATTTTCCGACTTCCACTTAAGCATTAACTTTGCAAAAACTTTTGCCATAAGTTGCAAAACATTGCTATAACCTCAATTTTTTGTCGTTGTTGTCATCACGGAGTCGTTGTCATGCACTGGCGCTCACTCACACACTTCTCCGGGAGAAAAGGAGATAGCAGATCACAGTGCGCATGACCGAGTGGCTATAATGTGCTGATTAGAAACTTCTGAACTGGGCAGTAAATGTACAGTTACCGCAGTCAGAACGCATGTACGGTGATCGGTCTCCGTATTATTACTCCGTGATCCACCCTTACGAAACGGTATGACACGAAAAAAATGCCGGCTGATCACTACATGCGTCCATAATCAAGCATCCATAATCGTTTAAGCAGTAATACTTGAACCATTATGGATGCGTTTGAAGTCGCCTTCAGCCCACGTTGTCGATAAGTATTATATTTTTCTCAAGTTTTCATCGTTGCAAGAAAAACTATTACAATTACTCCGTGACCTTCTAACGCAAAATTTCACGTAGAATCCGAATTTCAACAAGTTAAATGTTCATCTTCCTTTTTTAATGAGGTTTTCTTGCATGACACGGAGAGGATACGAAGTGGATACTATAAAGATACGCTGTAGCGTATCCGTTCCGTTTATTCGGTCCGCTAGGGCTAGGGTATAACCTCAAGCGAAGTAATATAATCAGATATTATGTAGATTAATGTTTATAATTCATAAATAGTGTGGTATTAAAGACGAAGCTTACATAATACGGAAGTCCTGGAGGAGAAGAAAAAGTCGACAGTTCCGTCACTTTCATTGAAAGGTAAGTATAAACGTCAAGTAACCTAAAATACTCAGTTACAAAAAATAAGCAGCTAATTTAATATTCATAAAAAAGGAATAAAAACAAATATTCAGGTAATTAATTTTTTATAAATAAATCAAGAAATTTGAAACATCTAAACAGTTTGAGGTTAGATCAAATACCACACTATTGCAATTACATAGAAAACATCATTAACTTTTAAAAAATAAAGTTCAGGTTATACTTCATTTTGCGATGATTATAGGATCTCTAGGAACACTTCATTATCTCTGAAATTATTACACTTGAATTGTGAAAACTAATTAAACTTTCAACACGGTCTCCTAAAAACATGCATTTTGTTACTTGCGTAGTTGCTATCCCCTACCGCGAGTTGCATATTTTTTACCCGTCCCTACGAGTTGTGAACATTCTATTTGTCAGCGCGAGTTACGTAGATTCTATCCGTCACCGTGACTTCCAGAAGCTACATACTTGGACCTTATTAAGCTAGAATGATATTCTTTGCATAGACTTGCAAGAAATCAACTGCAATTTCACTCATCAAAGCATCACTTTTATGTAGAATCAACTGGAACCTCAGAATTTGAGTAAGTCTTTTTTCCTACAATAATAAACATTTTGCCTTAAAAATTTGGGGAATGATAGCGAACATGCTAACGGACGTCCCCGAACTCTTCTGTTGTGGAATAATTAAAAAAATTTCATTTTGTTAAATTTGATGAATATGTGTGTATTTTGAGGTTATGTGTGTTACAATTCTCCCCGCAGCTTTACTTCCAAACTACACAATATTTTTGGTCGACAACTTAGGACAAGTAATAAAACATAGTAACTAATGTCCCGGAACTAAGCTTGTTTTTGTCGGCAAACCAAAAAATATATTTCATAAATAATTTAATTTATGCTCGTTAGGACGCCCTCTATGCCACTCGGTACAACAGATACGGACATTATCGGAAAGACAGAAACTTGACAACCGATCCTAACCTCCAAATAGTGCATATACAGAAAAATTTTATTTAGCAGAATATGTTTTTTTGCTATTATCCCTCAAAAAAGAGTTCGGGGACGTGCGTTATGCTATTTTATAGCATCTCTGAATTCAGTTTTTAAACATTTTTAGTTTTGTGGACAAAATCCCGGGGGAACTGAACCCGATTGAAGTATCACATGCCCATAACAGGTCAAAGCTTTAAAACTATTACAGCCAGGCAGGGATGTGCAGTTACGCGTAACTGGAGGTTTTTTACGTAAAATACCTAAGTCAAGTATTTTACGTAGAAAACAGGTAAAATACCTAGTAACTTACGCGCCAAGATGGCGGACTTGCATAACTATGCATAACCTCACTTTTTTTAATTTCTGGTATCGGCATTCGCAGGAGTTTTTTTTCAATGCCTATATTGTTAAGTAAAAAATAATAATGTCAACTAAAGCAAAACAGAAGCAAAAAAAACACTCCGGGCTTCCATACATTCCATCAGGGATGTGCAGTTATGCGTAACTGGAAGTTTTTTACGTACAATACCTAAAGGAGGTATATTACGTAAAATACCTCGAATATGTAAAATACGTATAGAAAACCTCTGATTGGCTGTCTGACTCAAGTTTTCAATTTCCCGCCTCAGAGGCGGCGCCGTCATATACAGAATCTGATGTAATTTACATCATGTAGAAAACTGGTGACGTAAAATACCAGGTAAATTACCGTAGAAAACCAAATAAATTACCACGAGTATTTTACTTACCCATCACTGCAGCCAGGGGCACACAGGGGCATGAAACAATTATTATGATTATAGTTCCCAATTTGAATCAGCGGGGAAAATGCGAAACTGCAGCGCTGTTTGCCTTTCGCCCAATCATCTTGTTTAAATTTAAATAAAATATCGGAATTCATGACCTTTTTCGATTATGCTCACATTTATAAAATATTAAAGCGATATAAACACCTGCTTTTGTAGTTATAAATTAAACATATATAAGTTATGTGTAAGAAAAGGTATAATTTATGATATAACAATATTTGATACTTTTGTTATCCTAATATTTATATTATGCACTGTGCTTATGTATACCTAAACTCGTGAAATAACACGTAAACTAGTAAAATACCGACAAAATAGCAAAAATTCTGAAACTTTTTATAACATTTTTACCTCAGGCGGGTTACGCGTAAAGAGATTTCAAAGGTTATATCAGGTTATATTTTGAAATCGGAGGTTGACGAGTCCATTTTGATTGTTTTGACACTTATGAGTCTTTTGTCAAAATTCAAACACAACATTTTGGTGACAGGCGATCAGTGCCACAGTTTCTCCGCTGACTCAAGTTGGGAACCAACTTCTTATAGGCTGGAATGGCTCGCGTGATATACCCATGATTACAGCTGAGAGCTTCATTTGTAAAAGTTTTACACCGAATTTTTTGAAATTGTAGTTTTACCTGGAGAACTCTCCCGTACAGTGCACCTGAGACGAGTTACATAAATTATATATAAAAAACTCCATGCCGGAAGTAGAAAACGTAGGGTCTTTTCTGTACACACAAATGGAAGGTTTAAGGGGCCCTCTCAGCATTATAAAATGGTTTGGCAGTTTCCGGCCGCACGGTTGAATATTTTTGTCTGATTTTTCGCATGCCTCATCTACGTATGGGTCTCTTTTGCTGCTAAGTCTCACTTTTTTGAAAAAATGTTTATATTTGAAGCTATAAACAAAAATAAAAGAACAATAGAAAAAAAATGCAGTGAATCTCAGTACTAGCTGAGTCTGTATTTTCGAGATATAGCTCGTGGACCCTCTTGAAATTTCGGAGGCAGGCTCCCCGGAGCGCGAGTGGAGACTCGGGAGCGTGTCGAATTACCCGAGACGAATGACCCTTCCATTGTTATGAGATGCAGGCCAGTTCAAAAAACTAAAATTATGAAAGCATCGCGTGATTCAATTTTAATTAGCAGAAATGTTTTATACATATAATTTCAT
>CAKNWW010202163.1:0-10459 GCA_932074435.1 Andricus kollari
GATATCAAAAAGATCAAGGCACTGCTTTAACCTTAAAGATGTGTTCAATTAAAACTTGTGCCATTTTGCGCTTTTTCCTACGCTACTACAGAAACAGCAACAAAATTAAGACAATTATTATTCCAGTCGAAATCGTAAAATTTTGAAATTTGTAATACAAATTTAAAACTCTCAGACGGAAACATTAAAATAAAATGTTATCAAAATTATTTAGTACAAATAATACATTAGTTTTTGAATTTCAAAAACATTTGTTAGAAAAATGTTTCCCGCGAAATCAGAGACACCAAAATCCCTTCACACCAAGTTTCAGACAAAGGTGTGCGAATTAAACAATTCTGGCCACGGTATTGTATCCGGAATTTTCAATTTCTATGAAACTGCGACGAAAAATCAAATCTTCGCCACCTTTATTGGATTCTGGCTGATTGTGAAGGCTGTTAGCAGTGCTCAAGTTGGATGTTCTGGCATTAACCGTCCTCTCATTAATCTGGCATCTGTTTTTCTTTTATCATTTAATCATGATTTTTGAGAGTCAAAAGTGAAACGTCGCTTGTTCAGTAACCGGGAACCTTGGTAACCGGCGGCAAGTCACATCGCGGCAACTCTTATTTAAAAAAATATGAAGTCTACAAAAAATTTGCAATACTGCAGCAAGTCGCATTTGCGCTATGTCACATTGTTGGCAAGTCACATTGGTAATTCGGGTACTGACAAGACGGTTGGATTGGACGAAGAAAGGGAAAAGTTAGTAAAAAACGAGGTGCCGGGAAACTAGAAAAGAAACAGGACATAGAAAAAAAATAGTAAGAAACAAAAAGAAACGATAAACGAAACAAGGGAAGAATGAAGGATGTGTTACTGGAATATAGCAGGCTTGGAGAGAAAGGCCAAAATCACTTTATAAGTGATTTGGCAAAAAGGGATGTAGTAGTAATTATGGAGACGTGACAAAATAAAAAGTGTTGCGAAAGAGTGAGGGGAATATAAATATTCAGGAGGAGAAAAGGGAACAGTAATTAACTATGTGATAGTGGACGACGACACAAAAAAGGTCAAAAAATTAGTTATCACTGACTAAACCTTATCTCAGCTTCCCCATTTTCAAATATTGCAACCTATTTCGGGGCAGTTGGCTACAACTTGACGCCCAACTGTTTTACCCACCATTTGTCCCAATTCTTATTCCTGAAATTGGCCCAAGAATTCAAATTCCCTGCTGAGAAAGAAAACGCAACAGACAGACAGAGTTTCTACCATTTGAAAATAAAATAAAAAAGGTTTTTGCAATTATTTGATTGAATAGGATAACAATGTGATGAGATATGAGCATGTGCATTTACAAATTGCGAATTTTCTTTAATGAATAAGGAAGAAAAGCCGGTTTAAACGTGAAATTATTAGGAAATTGAAAGGCACGATATAAAATAACCGCAAAATTTGAAATTTAGAAGGTGAAAGTGACGCAATAGCGAAAACGAAATAAAATCGCGATGAAGGATTACGCAACAGGGCGACCGTGAAATGTGAAACTTTAATCCTAAGATCAAGTCTAAGTGGGGTTTGATGTTTTGATTAGTAATCACAGAATAAAATCAGTTCGGAATTTATTATACAGAGAAATATAGGTGCAGAGGTTTGTAGAAATAAGTATTCATTCGGAATTTTAAATATAATAAGTACGAAATTAATAAATAATAGGAAAAATTGAATAGAAATAGATCAAACTAGCCAAACTTAATTGAAATCATTTTGCGAACAAGTATCTAGAAAATGGAAAGATAAATGAAACTTAGGTCGGCAAAAATTAAGGTTACAAAAATAACAGAGCCAACCCTAGACAGAGAAATAGAATTTAGAGAAGAAATAAATGCAGATGAAAATATCGAAAGGAGAGAAAGAAATAGGAACTTAGTAGGAACAAACGAAAGTCATTCTAGACAAAATCAAACAGATCCGATAGTTAATAATACTCAGACAGATGACAGCTGGTTGAACAAACCACAGTTCAGTAACAGATCGTTGGGTGCGGTGCCGAGAATGGAGCGAACTTTTGGTGGAGGAAATGCATTACGTCAAAGAAATTTGCCAACCCCCGAAAGAATAAGATGCGCGAGATTCGACTCCACATATCCACAGGCGAAGCTTTTGCCACCAACTCACAATTTGGCATTTCTTCATTTAGAGTCCCAAATAACAATACATTGGGGCCAAGAAACTGGGTATTAACAGAGGAGGATTCTAGAATTTCGTATGCAGGAGTACCAGACGCCTATGATGAAAATTTGAGTAGGGATACAAGTAGGGAGAAAAAGAATAGGCAAGAGAGAAATGAAATTCCAGAAATGACCGTACAAGATGAAGGCGAACAATGTAATAGGGGCAGAAGTATAAGAAATGAGACGTATGAAATCGACCCATTTCTTAATACAAATACTCGCGTAATTAAAGAACTAAATGATTTAATAGCGTATGACGAATTTTTAAGTCGAGAGAGAGAGGCATTAAGAAAAAAGCGCGAAATCATGAAAAGACAATACAGGATACACTTACACGAAAAAATGTATCCGAGGGCACACAGTTCATTCAATTTATACGAAAATAAAACGAAGTTGAAAAACAGGATAGGTGGACAGATTTTAGAGAAAGTTTAGCGGAAATAAAGTTGAATGAAAAAATAAACACAGAACGAAGTGTACATCAAACAGTACATTTTTATTCAGAAATAGACAACAGTAGATTATATCCTAGACGACAAAAATTAAGGGAAAGAAATTCGGAAAATAGAAACTTAGAGAATTACGATTATAGATAGCCCGAGCAGAAGACCAAACGATAAGTTTCGAAAAAGCTCGAGAAAACCCGTAAATAAAACTTATGATGTTCGAAGTGAATCAGAGGAAGAAAGTAAAGTGTTTAGACATTCAGAACTAAAAAACGGAACGCGCAGGTCAAATTATTCGCAAAGAAACGAGTATCGCGATAATATTAGGTGGCCAGACTCAATGCAAAGTCAACCACAAAATAACCCCACCCCACCAACTACAAATATAACAGCAGCATGTTTTTCATTAGGCATGATACAAACACCCTTTCAGATTATGTCAAATTGGCCCTTTAAGTTTAGGAATAGTAAAGAAGATAGTCCAGCACAATTTTTAGAGGATCTATACCGATTCAAACGAGGATATCATATTACAGATCTTGATATTCTAGCAAATATAGATGCAATTTTTTCGGAAGAGGCTCTTGAGTGGTGCCGTGTCACACGGCATAGCTGGAACTCATTGCGGGATTTTAAAAGAGATTTGATCAAGGTATATATGTATGAAGAATTTTCAGCGGAAGTTAAAAGTAAAATAAAATTCTGTGACCAAAAAACTGATCAAAATATGAATGCCTGTTTAACGGAAATCAGAAAATTATTTGCTAAATTACATCCAAGAGAAAGATTAGAATGGGAATTGAGGAGAAGTTACAAGAATCTGAGATTAGAGTACAAACTTTATATTAAGAGAAACGACTTTGAAAAATTTGAAGAATTAGAAAATCTGGGTAAAGAATTTGAGACGGAAATAGCGAAGTCAAAAATGAAGGGTCAAATTTTAAAAGTGTTGGAAAACAAAGATAACAGTAAAAATAATGAGAACAGTAGAAATAGTCAGAATAGACGAAATGCAAATAATAGTAATCAAAGTAACAGTGACAACAAAAACACTCAAAATAAAAGCCTAAATAATAGAGACGATTCGGGACAAAACAGAGGAGGATATAACGGACGGGGTAACACAAATTTCAGAGGTCGTGCACAGAACGAGAGAAGTAGAGGTTTTGGAAGAGGGCAGTATCAACAGCGATTGCCATTTAATCCATTTATGAGTCTAATGCGAAGATCAATTGAACAAACACAACCGACAATAACTTTTCCAGCCGAAGAAAATTCCCGAGCTAGCGATCAATATCAAAAAAAAACTAATCAGAGGTCAAAAACGAGTATTGACGCGGGAAGGCAGGATCAAAAGAGAGATAACACACATTTAAGCGGGCAGAATGTGACAGGTTCAAACTCTGGAGATAATATGCAAAGGCAGTCGGGAAACGGAAGTTATAATAATTACAATAGTCAGGAAAAAGCCAAATGCTCTTTTTGCGATAAGCCCGGTCACTTTAAGCGAGAACGTTGGGCCTTTTTAATTCTGCCTCAAAGGCAGAATTACCGCCCGAGAAGTTAGATCCAGACGAGGATAAACCGAATGAAAACAGATTTCATATAATAACAGAGTTTGAAAATCATTTGTGTAGAATGTTAGTCGATACGGGTGCAACTCAATCATATATGGGCAAAGAATTAATAGAGAAGGTTCAAATGTTCGATTATGAAATAAAAAATCCAATATCAGATAGACTAATAGTCGCAAATGGCGAGGAAATTGAGATTATTGGCCAGGTACGAATCCCAATAAAGATAGGACATGTCACAAAGCACTTGTTATTCAGGTTGGTAGTTGGTACCAAAATTAAGATCAAAGGGAATAATAGGTACGGATATGTTATTGCATTTAGGAATGAAAATGGACTTTGAACTTAGGCATTGGTGGCTTCCAGAATTTACTCAGGTTATATATGCGATAGAAGCTCAACCGAAATCAGTACCAAAACAGGTTAAAGGAAAATTGACGGAAATATTTATTAAAAAAGGAACGCGTGAAATAGGAACGCAAACAGGTTGGTCAAGTGTCCAAAGGGAGGCAAAAAAAATTAAAAAGGAATCTAATAAAATAAAAATTTACGTGTCAGAAAAAGAAATACAAATAACTAAGGGAAAAATAAAAGACAGTAAGAAAAAAGGGGAAAAAACAAATGTAGAAAGAATAAGAGAAAAGGCTAGACTAGGAAGTAAAGTTGGATCGCATAATGATAAGGAGGTGGTAGTCGAGAGTACGCTGAATAGTGGTTGATGGATATACAAGTGTATAATAGATTTCAAGCGTTAGATACGACGATTTCAGACCAAGAAAGTGGTGGGTTGACACATGAGAAAGATATCCCAAAAGTGAGTCACGCGCCAAGGCAGCCGCAAAAGGCTTAGTGATAGGAAAAGGGATAAGGTAAATGAGAAAAGAAAAGAAAATAATTCGAGCGTTTTTTACAATAAGAATTATGAAGGAAAAGAAATTACTTGCAATTTTAACACGAATATATGGAAAAGAGAGAGTAATAAATCGAATAAGCAAAAATCAATAATAGGTAACATAGGAATACAGAAACATAATAGTTGGGTACATTTTAAAAACAATGCTATGAGGACAAATAATATTAGGGGAAAACAGAGAGTAGAGAGAAAACCATTAAATAATAAGTCCGAAATATGCGAGGGTATAATAGAATTATCAGATTCCGAACATGATAAAATTAACAGAATATTTGAAGAAAAAATACCGGAAATGGGCAAAGAATTAAAGGCGATGCATTTGACGGAACATTCTGTTGATGTGCAGGGACATGATCCCATAAAGCAGAGATAATATCATGTCTTGCCAAAAATTAAAGAAATAATGTGCGAAGAAATCGACGGACTTTTAGCTGAAGGAATAATCGAGCCATGCAGCAGCGAGTGGGCAAGTCCCATCGTAATGGACAGAAAACCTAACGGGAAATATAGGTTCTGTTTAGACTTTAGGCGAATAAACAAAATTATTTAAAAAAACTCATACCCGGTACCGTTAATGACAGAAATTTCGGATACTCTGAGATCAGCCAAGTACGTTTCCAAAATAGATTTGCATTCGGCATATAATCAAATTCCATTAAGCGAGAAATCTAAAAATATTATAGCATTTATATTTCCAGGAAAAGGGATGTTTAGATTTAAAAGAATGCCTTTCGGTTTGTCTAATAGTCCAGCAACGTTTCAACGTTTAATGGACAAGATAATCACCCCAGTTCTAAAACCAAAAGTCTTTCGCTGCATGGATGATATAGTGATAGTCACTGGAACATTCGAGGAGCATTTGCATTACCTCGATTTGGTCTTGGATAGATTAAAAGATGCGAACTTAACTATTAGCCCGGATAAGTGCGAATGTGGATGTTTAGAAATAGGATATTTGGGTTTCGTAGTAAATAGTAAAGGTCTTCAGGTAGATGAGGAAAAAATGAAACTGATACTAGATTTTCCAAGGCCAAAAACAATCAAACAATTGCAACGCCTAATCGGAATGGCTTCGTGGTATAGAAGATTTATGCCGGATTTTGCAGAAATAATTAAAGGTCTATTACAATTGATAAAGAAGGATGAAAAATGGGAATGGACTGTTGAACAGGAACAAGCTTTTACCACGATAAAGGAGATGTTTACGACAGCACCAATATTAGCTTGTCCTGACTTCGGATGTCCTTTCCAGCTAGAAGCCGATGCAATGAAAAAGAAAAAGAATGTTTAGCGGTAGTGTGAGCAATTAGAAAATTTAGACCCTACTTGGAAGGATACTCGTTTAAAGTGGTAACAGACCATATAGCACTCAAAGGGTTACATAATTCAAAGAACCCGTCAGGCAGGTTAGCGAGGTGGGCATTGGAATTAACTGAATACGACTACAAGATAATCTATAGGAAGAGTAGTTCCAATTATGTACCAGACGCCTTATCAAGGACAAATGATCCCAGACAACAGTCACTTGCGTATGTTTTGTCATGTGGTACAGAAACCAAAAGCGAAGTTTTCAGAGATGAAACAGACGAATGGTTTATCAACAAATTTAGACAGATTAGGAAGAGACCAGAGGAGAACGAAAAGTGGCGTGTTCGAGATGACCAGCTATATTTTCATAGGCCCGACCCTTTACAATCATTGTTGCTACCGGAACACAATCCATGGAAATTAGTAATTCCTAAGAAATTAAGAAGTCGGGTTTTGATTGAAGGTCATGATAGAGCACAATCAGGACACTTAGGCATCGAAAAAACATACGCAAGGATATCAGAAAACCATTTTTGGCCGGGAATGTATTCCGAAATTTTAAAATATGTGAAAAAATGCGAGTTTGTCAAAAAATTGAACGAAACAATTAAAAACAGATAGGATTGATGGGAAAAAGGATATTGGAAGAACCTTGGACATTGGTGACCTCAAATATTATGGGACCACTTCCAGTTACCAAATCCCGAAATAATTATATACTGCTTTTTGTTAATCTGTTCACTAAGTGGGTGGAAATTATACCAGTGAAAAAAGCGAACGGTAATACGATAGAAACGGAATTTCATAAAAAAATAATTTCTTGATGGGGTACGCCGAGGGTTTTGTTGACAGACAATGGGAGAGAGTTCGTTAATAAGACGATTAGGGAACTCACTCTGAAATTTGGCATCAGACACTTGACAACCCCTAAATATCATCCACAGGCTAACCCAACGGAAAGGTGTAACAGGTCAATTAAAACCACGATAAAGGCATACTTAGAGAATGATCATAGTGAATGGGACAAAAATTTGGATGATTTGCAGTTCGCATTGAACACGAGTAAACATTCATCAACGAATTTTACCCCCGCATTTTTAAACTTAGGTAGAGAATTACAGCCATTCCAAACCATAAAAAACGAAATAGAAAACGAAGACGAAGTACAGTTCCAAGAAGTAGATAAGTGGACCGATAGATTGCGCAGACCCCAAATAATAAAAGAAGAAGTACAAAAGAATTTAGATGAGGCTGGCACTAAACAAGCGTACCAATATAACATGCATCGTAGACCTTTAGAATTAAGAGCAGGCGATTTAGTTTTAAAGAAAGATAAGACGTTATCTGATGAGGAAGCAAAAATAGTCGAGAAACTTAAAAAAGACTTTGAAGGTCCATTTAAAGTTATAGCAAAACTATCACCAACTGTATACGAACTGAGTAAAATCAAAGGTGAATCGATATGAAAATGGGATATTAACGACATCAAAAAAATTGATGACGAACAAATATTACGTCAAAAAAGAAAAGATACAAACACCGTTTTATAAATTCAAAAACGACAGAACTAAATAAATAAGGAAACATCTTAGTTCACAAATAAGACAGTTTAGAAAACAAGAAAAGAAACAGTCTTTTAGTAAAGTAATTTTGGGTTAAGTTAATTTATTTAAGGACAGCATGCAGTTAGTTTTCATTAGCCAAAAAATATATAAATAAATAAAAACGGACAGCAATTAAACGAATTATCCTTGCGTTACATGATAAATTAGACAAGAAGAATAACTAAAAGAATTAGAATAGTTGAATTAGACTATTAATTTTGATTTTGTCCTTTAAAAAATTTTTTTTATCTGAGCGACCGAATAGGTCGGTTTCTTTTTTTATATTGTTACAGATTTTGCAGAATGGGAAGGATCAATACATGAAAATGCAGATTCTGTGGAGGCCACATACCAGAGGATTTATACTTATTCCACGATGAATATTGCAACGTGAGGGATGAAAGGATCAGGAGAGGGCACACATCACCAACTGAGAATAAGAAGCGTTACAAAAAATTCAGTTGGGAAAGAATAAATTTAAATTTTAGAAAAATAATTGAAATAGTTGGGGACAGAAAATAAAAAACAGGGGTAGAGGCTAAAGTCAGAAATGACAATAATTTAGAAAGGGAAAAAGGCGAGGAAAGTGAGATCGTAGTCGAGGAAGATCTGGACTCTGAGGATAACGATCTGTGAGAACTATACGCAGACGAGCAGGAACTCCTGATGAGCCCAGATCCAAAATCGTAAAGGTATATATCACAACCCGCGCAGAGGGAGGGGGTGTAACGTGAGGTTACATTAGGACCCTAAATAATCTCATCGCTGAGCTGGACCCAAAGGGATGAGACCCGATAAGTGTCAATGGTGGCCTACGAGTCCCGAAAACCTGATAAGCAGGACGTCGAACACCGATTGCCTTTTTGCTATCTAATCGCGTACGCCAGGTACCTCATCCCCAAACCGCTCGATACCCAGGTGTGTGTCCCAGAAGTGAAGGTGCCATCCCGACGTTGGAGGACGCCGACGCTGATATCCAAGACGCCGACGCTGTCCTATCTCAAGCTAGTTGCCAATCCTAGGCTAGTGCCCCAACACTGTAAGTTAGTGAATAAACCGTGTTTCTATGTAATTTCTGCTGTCATCACTGACTAAACCTTATCTCATCTTCCCTATTTCCAAATATTGCAACCAATTTCCGGGGAGTTGGCTACAAGGCTTCGACAAATGTGCTTGTGGTAGTTCTTGGGGGTTGTTAAGTATCACTACTATAGAAAAAAAAAAAATATATATATACTATAAATAATATATATACTATATAATATATATGTTACAGTCAATGTCGCAAATCAGTCATTGTCGACAATTCCTAGTCAATGTCGACATTAACTGCTGGCTTCGGTCATTGTCGACATTGACCAGTCAATGTCTATCCCAGAAACTAAAGTTCGCAAATTTCCAACATTGACCGGTCCTTGTCGACAATGACTAATGCCCAGCGGTCAATGTCACTTTACTTCAATTCGTCAGAGCTGGGGGCAATTAGGCGAGGCAGGTGCCTAACTCTATGATTCATTATTGGTCAGGTACGTGAAGGTATCCTGCAATGATACTTTTCTATATATTGTTTATACAATTTTTAGAAATAAATGTGCTGTAGTGTTTGATCCTAGGTTTCTTTGCTCTCATAATTTGCAACTTGACAACAACTGTTAATTGTCAAAATAATTTTCCTTAACAAATGTTGAAACAATTCGAGACTTTTGCTCGTCGATTTATCTTTTTTGCTATAAACAATTTTTTTTATTGTTCCGACTTCAAAATGGCAATTCTGAAAAATAAGAACAAAACCTTAACTTTTTTGTTTAATATAACATTTTTTTCTAAAAAAGTAAACACAAATCTGTTATAATATCAATGATTTTTAATTAGTAAAAAAGGCTAAATATACGAAAACACAACGTATACTGACTATATTTTTCCTACACAAAATATTTCCTTCAAAGAATTGAATACTGTTATATTTTTCCTAAACAAAGTTTTTCCTGCACAAAATATTTTCTACACAGAATATTTCTTACAAAGAATTATGTATTGCTTAATACTGTTATATTTTCCCACACATAATATTTCCTACATAGAATTTAATACCGTTCTATTTTTCCTACACAAAATATTTTCTACACAAAGTAAATCCTACACAAAATAATATGATTATAATTTTACTTCAAGTATTGTTGCTGCTGTATGACAAATATTCTGAGCGTAGATATTCAACGCAGACATATTCTGCACAGAAATATTAAGCGTGAAAATTTTCTCATACAAAACATATTTTACACAAATTATTTCCCAAGGGGGAATATAAAAAAACAATATCAGTTATGCCTTGAAGGTAAGTGATGTAAGTGAAATTTACAATATATGTAAAAGATTTGATTTAGGAGTTTGCTTT
>CAKNWW010202164.1:0-11456 GCA_932074435.1 Andricus kollari
TGTAGTGGAAGCGGAGATACAGACCTCCAGTGTAGATGAACTGCGCAAGGCGGCCTATTGCTTAGGCAAACTGAAGGCTTCAGGCCCAGACAGGATTGCCGTAATGGTCTTCAAACTGGTTGCGAGTAAGTACCCGTTTATCCTACTGAATATGTATGCCAATACATGCCTTCTAGCTGGGGTCTTCGTGCAGAGGTACAAGGTACAGAGGCTGATCCTTATTGACAAGGGGAAGCTTCTTCCCATCGCCCCCTTATCCATCAGGCCGCTTTGTATGCTTGACAATGCGCATGATTTACAAAAAATGCTGAAGGCTAGGATACGCATAACCTTTGAAGAACCAGAATGTTTGTGCGAGAACCAGCAAGGATTTCTACGAGGTTGGTTGACATCCTGGAATCAGCGTATCTGCGTAGATGATCAGTGATTTCCTGCATAACAGGGAGTTACTCTACGATACCACAGAGCTTCAACAAAGGCGCGAAGTCACTGCGGAATTGGTTCAGTTGTCTGCACTTAGTCACAGAGCAGGCACAGAGAAGGGCTCTTGTTGGCAGCTAGCAAGACTGAGGTAGTGGATATCACAAGGCAGAGCCGCTTCGGGGAACCTCTTTAGAGTCGAAATAGTGGGAGACGCGGTTGAAACCATTAGAGCAGTTAAATACCTTGGATAAACATGACACAATGATATGGACCAAAAACAGACGGGGACACAGTAGTAACATACGCAAATCTGTCCTGCGGCAGAAGAAGAGGAGGAGCGAGAGAAGCTTTGAAACTAACCGCACTGATGGTAGTGTAGAGAGAAGAAGACCAAGCCCCCACGCAATTGTTGACGGCCGACGAGCCCGTCGTGCGACTTCGTGTTGCACTGCTGAGGACGATGCGTAAAATTGTAGAAGGTCTAGACGCAGAAAGAGTGTTGCGAAGCACATCTCAGGCAGCGCATAAGAAGACCAAACAGACACAACTTAGGACTCCGTCAAGGCTTGGCGTATCGCGCCTATAGACAGTAGCCCTGCAATAATACAAAAGGGGTTTCCACGGTCATTGTCTGGCGAATAAAAAAAAGTATAGCTGAGTTTTGTGGGCCGTGATCTAGCGATAGAGTCACGCACTCTGTGCGTGAATGCATTCTCACCACCTCCTCCAAAAAAACTACGTTTCTGCTTCAATCCGGTTAAATTTGCACTTCAGCCATCTTTCCTCTATTCGGATTCCCGAGTTCGCTTTGAATTGGTTTAAGTTCGGATTTCCAAATTAGACTTTCCAATGCTCGAACCAAGCTCCTAACTTCACTTCGGATCGAAACTGAACTTGTTAGTTTTCTAACTGAGTTCCAACGTCTATTCGGTTCAATTTGGACATTATCTAACTGTAATCTATTCAGATTCACGTGCTCTATTTGGTTTGGTATCAGTTCGAATTTCCAAACTGAACGTTTCAAATCTCGGACTAAGTTCGTGCTGGTGGAATTTAGACTTCACACAGCTAGAACCCATTCGGAATTCTAAATTAATTTTGAAATACTTTCTGTTCGGATTTCCAAACTGAACTTGTCAAATCGCGCAGTAAGTTCCTACTTCAATCGACTTCAATTATGACATTATCTAACTGTAATCTATGGATAAATCTCCTTTGTCAGGATTAAGAACTTATTTTAGTCATACGTTCAATATATATATGTTTATTTCATTACATATAAGGGAAAATCGATGTTTCGACCCGTCTTTGGGTCTTCTTCAAGATAATAACATTAATTAAAAATCGTCGGAAACAAATCGTTCGATGACATTGAGTACAAGTTGAAAAAAGTGCCTCTTGACGACTTGATTTTCCGTAGATAATTTCTGTTATTCTGAACAATCCTTGATCTGAATTACTGAAAGTTATTGAATGAAGTGTTATTTTTAAAAGAAATATGGTACAAAATTATCTGCTTCAGTTATTTGTGACGAAATTATTACTGTTTTTATTACGGAATCGAAAAACAATGTGTATTTGGAAGTGAGACAGGCACCCAGTTACTTTATTTTCTGGTCCGATAACAATTAATAATTTCTTAATCAATACGAAGTATTAAATTCACTATTTTGCTATTTTTTTATATAGAAAATTGGAGTAGTTGGGGTTGTGAGTACTTCTTTAGAGAGGGACTATCTTTTACTAAATCTGGTGCACTGAACACAAATCTGGCAATAAAAAATGCACACCACTTCAAGTTTAAGAGAAAACGGGACCTGCATTTATGAAAGCTGACATATTAAATTACTGTTTCATAGAAGCTACCTTCACTGGAAGTATACAGCCCTTATCCAGTTTTCAAGAAAAGAACAATTCCATTTTTAATCCAGCGAAAGCCACATGAGACGCACAAGGTTACTTCAAACAGAGGGTTGATGACCCCTGCGAGGGTGGCTGTCCTGATGTACTATTTTATTATTTGAGTTTCCATAAATGAATGGGAAGGTTTGACCTTTAATCTTAGACCTTTTCCAAATCTCTGGCACATCAACTTTGTGTGCAGCTGGTGCTCAGCGCACAAGCTTTAGTAAAGTATACCCCTTTCTCTAAAAAAGTACCTGAAATCAACGAAATTCTCTACATTTATAAACAGTAAACAACTAATTTTTATGCTTGGTCAGGACACATTGATAACATTTAACAATTTAGTAAACAATGTTTTGTCGTATTATAAACCTATATATAAAAATGCCTTTTTTTCTTGGAAGCAACTGACAATTGCTTACCAATAGCTCCTTGCTTTCATATTTGATTATACTACGAGATGGATCGACTATTAAAAATCACTGCTGAATTTGAAACATGATTACTCGTTCAAAAATGGAGTCTTTGAAGTCTTATCTTAATGTAAGCCAATAAAACTTAAAAATCTTTACGGGTTCCCGAGATACGACTAAAAATGTTCAAGCCTCAAATGTCAAGTTTCAGTCGGCGATTACTGCTGTCGACCGCGAGAGCGGTAGTCGCCGGGAATTTCTCAGATTTTGATTCTTAACTTCTACTCGTGTTGTGGCTTAGGATACGTAAGGAAAAAAACTGAAATTGACAGGACGTAATTTGTAAAATCGTATCTTCAATTTAAGCCAATAAATCTTCAAAAATATTCAGGGGTTCCCAAGATATGACAATAAATGTCCAAGCGTGTCTGCGTCGAGTCTCAGTCGGCGAACACCGCAGACGGCCAGATTCGCTACTAGGGCGACTCAAATTCGGCGCAGACACTCTTGGACATTTTTAGTCGTATCTCCAGAACCCGTGAAGATTTTTCAAGTTTTATTGGCTTAAATGAAAGATAAGATTTCAAAGACTAATTGGTATGAATTTGAGATTTTTGCTAAAACTTTCCTAGGCAATGCCACAAGTTGAAGTCCAGGTGAAAAATTCGAGAAATTCTTGAATTTTGTTTTTAAACATCTCACGCAGCATATTCTCTCCAAAAGTTCAAAAATACTTTTATTAGAGTTCAATTGATGCGTCATTTGATATGCTTTCTAGCGGGTTTTCAAAAAATATTCTTGGTCGGGTTTCAACGAGTAATCACGTTTAAGAATCAGCAGTGATTTTTAATAGTACTTTCGTTGATCGTACCGACAATTTCCGACGGTAGTTTATTATGAGTGTATTCACTATGGCAGTATTTATTTTTGCTTAATTGAAGAGCACTTGGCTTCCTCGTATGCATCGTGTACATTTTCCAGAATAAGTGGCAGATGCTGTGATGAGAGGGGGGGGGGGTATCGAAGTCGCCCAAGCGTATTAGATAGTCGGCTTCAGAGCCGTAGCTGTAGCTGTAGCTCTGTACGCGGACTTTTATAAATGACCACGACAGCAACTTGCATTTTTTGACGCGAACCTTTATCGCGCAGAGATCTAGAGGGATCGTATCTACAGAGTTTACGGTGATTTTATTTGTCTTGCAAAATAATATATCATAGCCTAGGCCTCTGGCACATTCATTTCTTCTAGGCAGCTAGAATGCCATAAAGGTGAATCAGTTCAACGCCATCGCACAATTATGTAGCAGTAATAAAACATTTATATATATGCTAATATTATGAGTATAGTTCGAAATCTGCATGAAACCATATGGAGAGTTGACCGAGATGGATACAATTGGACATGTTACGAACCAAGGATCTAAAGAGAGCTTCGAGCTGTGATCTTTGAAGTTACTTGAGTGATTCCAATCACACAGAGGGACAGACACAGCATCGGTGAAGGAAGAGGGGCGGAGAGTCAGATCCTGTGTGTACTAGGCCGAGGAACTAATATCTTTTGCGAGATATCATCGAGGTTGCCACCATATTGGTACTAGATTCAATTTTGACTCTATGCATACCTTTTTCGGGGGTTTACAAATCTAATACCTCCCCTTCCACATCAGAAAAACATGCTAAATACATTAGCTCAAACTTTAGCTGACTCCAAGCAATGCCTGACCTACTCAATCATGTGGTTTTTTAATCTCTAAAATCTCCTACCATCAGCAATCGGATTCATATTAGAAGTGCTTGCATTTGCCTGAAAACTTGATCAGAGCAGGGGTCCCCTGTGGATCAAGCTGTAAAACCTATTATGCCACACGCTTAACTATTCGCTCTCAGTAGTTGATTCCAGACCTCTTAGTGGAGCCCAGTATATCAACCACTAATCGCGTTATGATTTCCTCAGGTTCCATGAAGTGGGACTCCAGGGTTTATTGACTGAGCCTAGCTAATGTCGGGCACTAGTATAAGACATACAGGGATGTTTCATCATCACTGCCGCATTTCCTACACTCTGTCATGGGGTTGT
Organism: Andricus kollari; assembly: GCA_932074435.1. Classification (NCBI taxonomy): domain Eukaryota; kingdom Metazoa; phylum Arthropoda; class Insecta; order Hymenoptera; family Cynipidae; genus Andricus; species Andricus kollari. The sequence goes on from CAKNWW010202164.1 coordinate 4,819, forward strand.
ACCCTATTTTGTGAATGTGATAGTTCAGGTGGTTGTGTCCTTTAAGCATCTGAACCACTGTCCTCATATCTTTCTTCGGTAATTCCAGGATTTCCCTGGCTCTGTACATCCTGTACATATAGCCTAGGATGGCTTTCACTTGTCGGCAACCCTGAGTTTTTTCCCAGTATTCCCGGTGTTTCCATCGGATCCAGCTTTTGATGGCCATCCCGATGCAGCAAGACGCTAGTCCGGACCCTGTGTATTCACTTGCAAGGCGCTAGTTCGGACTCTATGTATTCACTTTCCGCGCCACTTTTTGACAACTGATCCGCTTTTTCCTTACCCTCAATCCCTATGTGATCATGAACTCATATAAGAGCCACGTTTTTCTTTTCTGCAAGTTGGTTTAATGCATCTCCGCCCCCCCCCCCCCCGAGTCTAACGTTTATAATGGTGAGATCCCTGGAGCAGAGCTCAGGAACCAAAATCGCGTCCATACCCTTAACGGTTATGCATGCCCTTGGTGCTTTTTCGCGTGGCCGCTTGTTTATGGAGACACACTTTCCCATGCCACTAATCCTTTCCCTCTATAACCACGGTTCTTGGATTAGGGCAAACCCTGTCTGCACCACTAACAATTATGGTGCAAATTAATCTGCATCGTGGAGATTCCCGTCTCAGCGATTGATAAAATAATTCGGAGCGTCTCCGGATACTTCTGGTTCCCCTACGGAGCCCAAATGGGTCACCCGGAAGGTGACCCTACCCGCCCCTAGAGAAGGGGCGGGTAGGGTTGAAATTTCGGGGAGCTTTACAGCTGGAGTTCAGCTCCCTGTTTTTTGGAATATACCTTTCAAGAATATGTCTGTAAAGTGGAATTCTGGAAACTCAGGTACCCTAGAACGGACGTCGGATCCTCGGGGGTGCAGGGAATCAGTACGCTCGCTCTGCGGTACCTTTGAAGACACTCTGTCCTCTTGATCTCCAGTTTTATTCTTTTCTTGAGACAAAATGCTGGAGTTCTCTCCACTAGCCAGATCCGCTAATAGATGTCTGCAGCCTCCACTATTATGGCTCCCGACCTGATAAAGATGTCGTTAAATGTGGGGGGGGGGGCCTTGCGGGGTAATGCGTCAATCTCTTTAGAGATCCCCTCCCTCAGCCTGCCCAACTCCTTATGAGTTAGACAGGATTCAGGATAACCTGACGCCCCCACAGCTCTCATTAAGGCGTTATCAGCCATCTGTGCTGAAGAGAGGCCCTGTGTTTCGAGAGCCTTAAGCCATTTCGACTCCCTGTTCCGGGGAGTATCTTTGGAGTCCTTCCTCCTGTTGCCCGTAGAACGAATCTGAGGAGTTGCTCCAGATAATGTTTCTGCAAAAATGCATGAGGAAATTTGTTTTCGAATTTGTAAGCATATTTAGAGGTGGAGCAGGCCCCATGAAGTTTTACACGTATTTTCCATAAGAAAAAAAGGCGTTTTTGTAAATTTTATTCAGAATCTTCAATATTACCTGCATCGAGTTGAAACTCAACATTTATCTCCACACTTAGCCATAGAATATGAATACAATATTACTTTTTAAATATCACCCCCATAAGTCTGTTTTATAGGGTACCAAAAAAACCCATAAATCAAAAAATGGGTTTTGCGAGTTTTTGACGCTATGATTTTTTTTTGCAGTTTTGTTAATGCAAATTCTTTCTAATACATAAAATACTACTTTACACTGATAATTAGATATTTACATAAATTGTTTAAACTGACTGCAGTAAGTCTTCCTTGTCCTGTGAGATGTTGTAATGAATTAATTATTTGTTTGCAATAAACTTCTTGTTGTAATGCAAAACAAAACTTTTACAAGTCATTTAAAGACCTAGGCTCGTTGAGGTTCACGTATTATTTGTTCATAAATAAAACGTCAAAGCAAAGCTACAGATTTTAGAAAAAACCACAACTTTCTGGCATTATTCAAATTGAATATTATTACCAATAACAATAAATTCTTTGATCAATTAAGTTTGTTTACTTTACTCAATTATTGACGTCACTCTAATTGAAAATTGGACGAAATGTGGAAAATTATTGAAAAAACTGGTATCTTCTAGCATTATTCTAAGCGAATATTACTGACAATAATAATAAATTGTTTGAACAAATATGGTTGTTAACATTAATTGAGTATTACCTCACTCTAACTGAAAATTTGTACAAAAAGTGGAATATTTTTTAACAAACCGCGACTTTCTAACTCTATTCTGAGAGAAAATTGTCAGAAAATTGCAAAACCCATTTTTTCACTTATGGGGTTTTTTGGGAACTTTTAAAACATACTTATGGAGTAATGTTTAAAAAGTAATAATTTATTTATATTCTATGTCTAAGTGCGAAGAGAAATGTTGAGTTTCAACTCGATTCAGCTAATATTGACGATTTTGAATAAAATTTAGAAAAACGTCTTTTTTTTCTCATGGGAAGTACGTGTTAAACTTCATGGGGCCTGCGCCACCTCTAAGTATAATTTTTTTTCAAAACAAAGTAAACTGGATAAAATTTTTGGACCACCCTCTTCTGCAGCCTCGGCCCCTTGTGTAGTGCCTTGGATGCTGTGTGAAAGCTGCGCTAGGCGGGCTATCCTTCTCTGGGTACCGCTACAGTGTTTCCTCCTTACAGAGAGCCCTGTTTGCTTTTCTTCCACCGTGGCTCCACTCCTAGTAAGATGGCCCGTGAGGAGCCGTCCATCTTGGCGTGGGTTGGAGTCTGGCCCCGGATCGGAGCCCTCATTCATTTCAATTTTTTGTGTGTTCCCCATTTGGGTTCCACGAGAAGGTAGGGAAATAAATAACACACCCTGCAGAGCCTCGCTCTGCTCCTGGTCCCTGTGTCCCAAAGTCTCCGTTAAGATACCTTCTTTGTTACTCCGACGTGTCCGCCTCGACTCAGGGGGCACGTCGGGGTGTTTAAAGATTTGTTAACCCTCAAACCGCACATTAGTGCGAATGGGTATTTTGGCCACATTAATATTAAATGTTTGCCATATTGAACATATAATGAACATATAGCATACATTGAGCATTTTTGACATATATATATATATATATATATATATATATTTAATGTAGTGGGGATAAGCTCCTGCAGCTGTTCGAGCGAAATGCTAGCAAAATAAAAATTTTTCGGGTGTGAATCCGAACCAGTGTGCCGTTTTAGGATTAACCCTGGTGCCATTCAGTCCTTGACGTGATGTTTACATCATGGCTTGAGATCATGAGAACTCGCGCCCTCGATATTCCAGGAGGCTTTGCTATTACCCTCTGGAAGGAGCTCTCCTTAGTTTAGGTCCCATGGACTAGAGTCCGTCAGTTCCCCAGAGCAGCCACACCTCGCGAGGCAGTCCCTCTGGTTCACCTATTCCAGATCTATAATCCGATGAGACCCTAAATACCTTTTACCAGCTACAAGGTCACGTGATCCCTAGGGAGAGTTACAGTTGACTACATTAGAAGAATAAAGTTTGTACGCCTATAAACAGCAAAATGGTTAATTCTTCAATTAAGATTGTTCAATCTATTATAAATTGTTACAGGATGACGCAATATAATAGGTGGGTTTAACTTCCTAGTAATTTGTGGTGGATTCCGTAATAAAAACAATTATTATTTCATCAAAAATGACTGAAGCACATAATTCTTTACAACATTGTTATATAAAATAACAAATTATTTATCATCTTCCATTAATTCAGTTAAAAAACTGTTTTTGCTTATAGATGTTTAGAATTTAGTGAATAATAAAATGATTAAAGGCTGATTATCTTGAAAAACAATTTTAATTCACTTATTTGTTTATAACAGTTTAAATAAATTTTTTAAGCTTCTGAAGTCTACTGAAGCACGCTGCAAAAATCGTATGTGCAGCCCTATGCAGAATTTCATTAGTTTTTCTTTAAAAAAAACGAATCGCTCAAGTCGAACTGGGCTCGCTCAGAGCAAAGCAAATTCCGGTCTCTGTATTCAGCACTCGCTTCCTGTACAGTGTACAAGGTACCAGTGAGCAAAAAATTGTAGGACGTCTTAACGACATCTTTATACCTTCTTTGTGACGTCGCAAATATGTCGTAAAAGTATCTTTACGACACGGACATCGGACGTCTTTGCAACGTCGTAAAAATGTCGTATAAATGTTGTAAGGACGTCCTTCATTTTCTGCGTACTGGGTGGCTGATTTCCACTCGCATGATGCTGCTTACACTTCAGTCAAGCAAGACTCACATTAGCCTCTCTGCTATGCTGGCGGAAACCGACCCCGATAAATGGTTCGACATATTCCCAGTGAGCTGCAGCGTGGAGTGATCGTGGTTTATATCCTGGGTATCCTCCCTTTAGTCTGTTTAGTGGTGGTTCCAGACTACCCTCGTGGCCCAGTGCATAGAGCCTTAACCTCGCTTTTGCACTGAAGCATTCAATGGGTCCGAAAATATCGGTATAAAGGTTTATGATCGCTTTATACTATTATTGGTTTTCCATAAATGTATTGGTGAAAAAGCTCACACCGGAAAACCAGTCTAATGTCCTAAAGATGTCCTAAAGACAAAGGACGTTCTCGGGACATCTTTCGTACTGGCATTAGACGTCTTGAGAGCATCCCTAGGATGTCCAAAAGACATGTTTCAAAAGACGTCTTAGGGATGTCCCGAAAACGTCTCTAGGACATCCTTGATTTTTTTGCCCACTGGGTTGTTTGGAACTGAGTTGTTTTTCCTATTTCTTCCATGGCTTAGATTTACAATACTTCTTCTTGACGAAATACATTTTGTTAAGACTCGCCTCTCAATGTTTTTAAACGATAATCTGCCAGCTCCGAAGGCCTGAATCTCTAACTCCAAAGATTATTAAAACTTTTATTGAACTGTCTTTCAAGGTTTCGAATTCAGAACTTAAACTTAGTCGTTTTATTTCAGTCAAAAACTAATAAAAAGCTTATCCACCCATCTGTCTTCTCTGCAACAGTAGATGTCGGTTCATACGATCATTTTGTTTGGAACACAGTAATTTTTAAACGCTTCCACTACTGTGTCATAAACTCTTCGTTCAGCTTCTCCCAATTTAAATCTTTTATATTTCTCGTTTGCTTTATATCCTTTCGTGAGCATAAATATAGCCATTTTCACAGGATCTGTTTTCGTGGTACATTCCGTGGTTCCCAAGTATAACCCGAACTTTTTAATCTATTTTTTCCGGTTTTCAGAAATATTACCTTGAAGTGACAATGGTTTCTGTGGTTTTAAGTTCGGATATACCACAGAATTGGCCATTTTTTACACTTTTTCAGGAATATGGTGTCACTTTTTTAACCTTTCTCATTCAAGGTCGCTTTTTTTAACAACTATTTTAATTCCGATCAAGCACGTATCACTGCCGACTGTGCCATGTCGTGTTTGTTAGTAAATAACGAAAATGTTATGTAGAATACTACGATATTTATTATATAACGTGTCATACAAGTAATCACCGTGTTTGACTGTTCACGCCATATTGCTTATATGTAGTGCGCATGATAATAAACTCCGTACCGCATCACAGTGCGTTTTTTCGAAATCCTCAAAATAGTTGTTTACAGCTTCGGTCGCCTCTTTATCTTACCGAAATTTTTCTTCAAGCAGGAAAATTTTTCGTTTCGGAAAAAAATGTCCGAGGGAGCTAAATCAGCTAGGTTCTTTTTGAGTTTAAAAAAACTGGCACCATCACCTTTTCAGCGTATGGTACGCTTTTTGACTTTTTTAGAGCCGGTTCACCGCATGCGGTTCATTATTTGGATTGCCGTTCCGTTTCCTTCAATGCTTGTTCTGGCATGCTTGAACTTCACACTTTCACTCGGATCGCTTATATAAAAAGAACAGCTAAACAACAAATGAGTGTCAGAATGACTTGCAACCATAGGAAGGGCAAAATATAAATGAAATTCCCCCCATAGGAAATAAACTATAAAAACGCATATAAAGCTATTACTGTCGCCCGCTGTTAGCATCCGTACCATGTTACTCTTCAAACCAATTTCGTACATCGTGGGTTAGCATAGTTATGTATTTTTTTGCAGGCCAGTCCTGGACGTTCATTCACTCGGATCTATGTGCTGATGAAAATGGAACAAATGGGAGGTTCTGATAATGTGGATTTGAAAACTATGGATCAGTTGTCTAAAAAGATGCAAAGATGCCTTGCCGTAGCGCACAAAATACCTGAACTCGATGATCCAGAAGAGGTTGCTCATCTTACAATGCTCCTGTCACCTTTGTCAATTTATTACGAGCCTTTAACACCTAGACAAGCTTTGAATTTGGGCCAAGTTGACTATTATGGCCGAGCAGTCTTACTCGCGTCACTTCTACAAGGATTGGGTCATCAGGCATACGTGATTTTAGGTAAGCTTTAATGTTTCTTCCTGTGTGTATTTGACTTTATGGTATTTCAAATCAGGTATTATATGAAAAGTTGTAGGCTCCGGAAGCTACGATCATGGTTCCTTAAAGCATCCAATCCCGACGCAACTGGAACGTGTATGTCATCCACTTCTGATCCTTCTGTCCTAGAAGGTAAGCAAGAGCGGGAAAGTTAGGCGAGACAACATCGTGCAACACTGTTCCTTGGAGTCAGGT